>APFE031759697.1:103665-184396 GCA_000404065.3 Pinus taeda | reverse complement strand
GAAGAGTTTTTGATGTGTATTGAGCGCCTCCAGATGGTTCACGCACCCCTATGATAGAGGAGCTTATCCCATCAAGAGAGGAGCTACCCCATCCAAAAGAGGGAGTATCCCATTGATGTTGGAACTGAATAACCTCCTCTAGAATACTATAAATACAGGCATTGGGCCAAAGGAGAGAAAGGTTGAAAGCTGAACATTCTAAAGGGTAAATGCTGCTGGAATTAGGACTTCCATTTGTTGACTTGTGAGGAGAGATCACTATCCTTCCTTGTTGCCATAGTGGGAGTGGGTGAGCTTGTCAAAGTAGAGGAACTCTCTTGCTGGACCCTGGGAGGAGCTTGCACAACACCAAGGCTCAGGTTGTAATGGTTCCTTTGATTATTTAATACAAATAAGTCCATTCTTCTCAATGATTTGTTAATGAATTATTTCATGTATTCCTTGATCAATATGATAGATATGCTTTATTTTATAATGAATATTCAGATGCTATGTAATCGTTTGCTTTGTTAGTGTATGCAGGTCTGAAAGTGAAGGAGAAGCTCATCTGGATCAGCAAGGCTGGACTGCTACAACAAGCGTTGGACCTAAGGTAAGATCGAAAACATTTGAATTCTCATAGAATAATGTGTGTTTAGAGAAGGATTGCTCTTGTTTGGTTTGTTTGTCACTAGAGAGTCTTAGACTCCTAGGGAGGTTAGGTTTGTCCGCAAATATAACTCTTTCCGCATGACACCCTCCATCTCATCCTCCTTTAACTTCTACTTCCAAGATATATTTCGTCTCATCTGATAAAGGCAAGTCTCAACAACAACCTGGAAGCAAGAAGAAAGGTAAAGGTAAGAAAAAGAAATATTCCTCATAGGAGGATAAAAAACAAATTCGTCTTGTGATCAGAAATGAAAGCCTTGATACCCATGTTTGATTTCTAACGAGGATCACTTTATATGTGATTATCCAAAATGCGGTGAAGTGAATCAGTTCCTTAAATCATCCACTTCTCCTATTGTTTTGACCAACCCATTTCTCAATCAGGAAACCCATATGGTTTCCCGGGATGCCTTTTCCTCTAACACAGTTTTGATGCTTTCCTCCTCAAAGCTAAAAGCCAATGTCATGATGGCCATTCGAAATAATGACTATGGTAATGCAAATCTAATTAATGGTGAGGCTACTAATCAACCTTCCAGTTTCAAACCACCTTCATATGATCTTATTCCACCTCCGGTTCCTATGGAATTGACTATCAAGCGTTCGAAGGGTGTTATCCATATGTCTTCTTTCAACCCTCATTTGAGAGCTGCTCAAAATTACAACATAGTTGAAGACTTGGCACAGCCACCTTCGACTATGTCGACCCTTGAGGTGTTTCAAAATTGTCCCTCACAAAGAAGGCCTTATTTTCCACTATCAGATGTGTGGATTAGTCATATTCCAACCTAGTGATTTTCTCTCATGAAAACTATAGCCTTCGACTTCCGGGTTAGTTAGCTTTTATGATCTAGGTTGTTGTCCATGGTAAGAACATTCATCATTCTATTGTGGATTAGGGAGCCTCAACCTACATCATGTCTTTTTCTTGCTGGAAGGTGATTAATTCACCCCAATTGAATCAATCAACCACCACATTAAAAGCTTTTGATGTGATGACATACAAACCTTGTGGGATTCTGAAATCCCTCCAAGTGGAATTAGGGGGAAAGGTCATCGCTATTGAAGTATAATTTATCGACATACCTCTATATTATAATATTCTACTCGGAAATACATGGTTTATGCTATGGCTTATTTCATTTCGACTTACTTCTGCATGATCGCCTTTCCTCATAAACGCGTGATCGTGGCCATAGATAAACTCACCTTTTTCTCCTCTTCTTCTAATGTTACTCGAAGTGCCCCTCTTGTAGGGGAAGCCCTACATTCCTATCAACATTTTGGAGTTGGTTTATTGAAGGATTCATCACTTATGGGAACTCTTTCTCTCCCTCCCCCTCCCCTTCCCATCTCCTCCACTTCGGCTTCTTATATTAGCATGATATCATCATCTATGATCTTGGTCGATTGATGGATTGTTCCTGATGAAACTAGAATCAAAATTTCTGGCAACCGAATGCCACTTAGCCCCAATGAGAAGGATTACAAAGCCATCTTCTCAGCCTGTGCATCCCATAATTTTTCTTTTATCAATTGGGTAGATCAATCACTAGATTATGGCATGCCCTCTCATCCTTTCTCGCTACATTCTCTATCGACGAAAACATCATGGAGATCATGATGTCAGATGATGCGCCATGGGACAAACATCATCATCATTCTTCCTTCCCAAAAACCATTGAAGATAATATCAATAGTGTGTACCTACCTAATTTTGTCAAACGCTTTATGAATTCCATTTCCATAAAGCTAAGTGGTACACACTATTTTCAGTTGAATCAAAATAACCTATGGTAAACAATTCCAACAGCAAGAGTAGCAAAGAAAAAAACAAGAACAGATCAACCTGTAAAACCAACAACAGGCGAGAAGAAAATATTAAGGACCACCTGTATTTAGAAGATCCTTTTCTCTAAGAAAGGATCATGGTAGATCTGTTAAATTTCAAAGTAGCCAAAGCCACTTCATTCCTTTGATGAGCAAGCTAGAGTGTTACAACTACCACAAGCTTTGACATGTTGCAACTCATTGCAAGAGCATAGCATATAGATCTAATCAACAGAGCTTGTAGCAGTATCAGGAGCCAAGGAGATTGGTGAATAGGTATAATCATGCTTTTTATGGTTATTTCTATTTCTTTTCCAACCTAGTGGGTTTCTATCATGAAAGTTATACCCCTGGACTTCCGGCTTAGTTAGCTTTTATGATCTAGGTTATTGTCGATGGTAAGAACATTCATCATTCTATTGTGGATGAGGGAGCCTCAACCTGCATCATTTCTTTTTCTTGCTAAAAGGTGATCAATTCAACCACAACTAAATCAATCAACCACCACATTAAAAGCCTTTGATGGAATGACATACAAACCTTGTGGGATTCTGAAATCCCTCCAAGTGGAATTAGGAGGCAAGGTCATCACTGTTGAAGTATAATTTGTCGACATACCTCTATATTATAATATTATACTGGGAAATATATGGTTTACACTATGGCTTCTGTCATTTCGACTTATTTCCGCATGATCTCCTTTCCTCATAAATGCATGATTGTGGCCATAGATCAACTCACCTTTTTCTCCTCTTCTTCTAATGCTACTGGATGTGCCCCTCTTGTAGGGGAAGCCCTACATTCCTATCAACATGTTGGAGTTTGTTTATTGAAGGATTCATCACTTATGTGAACTCTTTCTCTCCCTCCTCCTCCCCTTCCCATCTCCTCCACTTCGGTTTCTTATATCAACATGATATCATCATCTACGATCTTGGTCGATCGATGCATTGTTCTTGATGAAACTAGAATCAAAATGTTTGGCAACCAGATGCCACTTAGCCCCAATGAGAAAGATTACGAAGCCATCTTCTCAGCTTGTGCAACCCATAATTTTTCTTTTATCAATAAGGTAGATCGATCACTAGATTATGGCATTCCCTCAGATCCTTTCTCGCATACATTCTCTATCGATGAAAACATCATGGAGATCATGATGTTAGATGACGCACCATGGGATGAACATCATCATCGTTCTTCCTTCACAAAAACCATTGAAGATAATATCAGTGGTGTGTACCTACCTAATTTTGTCGAGCCATTTATGAATTCAATTTCCATAAATCCAAGAGGTACACACTACTTTCAATTGAATCAAAAGATCCTATAGCAAACAATTCCAACAGCAAGAGTAGCAAAGAAAAAAACAGAAATAGATCATCCTATAAAACCAACAACAGGAGAAAAGAAAATATTAAGGAGCACCTACATTTAGAAGATCCTTTTCTCCAAGAAAGGATCATGGTAGATCAGTTAAATTTCAAAGCAACCAAAGCCATTTCATTCCTTTGATGAGCAAGCTAGAGTGTTACAACTACCACAAGCTTTGACATGTTGTAACTAATTGCAAGAGCATAACATATAGATCTAGTCAACAGAGCTTGCAGTAGTATCAGGAGCAAAGGAGATTGGTGAATAGGTATAATCATTCTTTTTATGGTTATTTCTATTTCTTTTCCAACCTAGTGGTTTTCTCTCATGAAAACTATACCCCTGGACTTCTGGCTTAGTTAGCTTTGATGATCTAGGTTGTTGTCCATGGTAAGAACATTCATCATTCTCTTGTGGATGAGGGAACCTCAACCTACATCATGTCTTTTTTTAGCTGGAAGGTGATCAATTCACCCCAACCAAATCAATCAACCACCACATTAAAAGCCTTTGATGGAATGACATACAAACCTTGTGGGATTCTGAAATCCCTCCAAGTGGAATTAGGGGGCAAGGTCATCACTGTTGAAGTATAATTTATCAACATACCTCTATATTATAATATTCTACTGCGAAATACATGGTTTATGCTATGGATTCTGTCATTTTGACTCACTTCCGCATGATCGCCTTTCCTCATAAATGCGTGATCGTGGCCATAGATCAACTCACATTTTTCTACTCTTCTTCTAATGTTACTGGAAGTGCCCCTCTTGTAGGGGAAGCCCCACATTCCTATCAACATGTTGGAGTTGGTTTATTGAAGGATTCATCAACTATGGGAACTCTTTCTCTCCCTCCCCCTCCCCTTCCCATCTCCTCCACTTCGGTTTCTTATATCAACATGATGTCATCATCTATGATCTTGGTCAATCGATGGATTTTTCTTCATGAAACTAGAATCAAAATTTTTGGCAACCAGATGCCACTTAGCCCCAACAAGAAAGATTACGAATCGATCTTCTCAGCTTGTGTAGCCCATAATTTTTCTTTTATCAATTGGGTGGATAGATCACTAGATTATGGCATGCCCTCTGATCCTTTCTCACATACATTTTCTATCGACGAAAATATCACGAAGATCATGATGTCAGACGACGCACCATGGGATGAACATCATCATCGTTCTTCCTTCCCAAAAACCATTGAAGATAATATCAGTAGTGCGTATCTACCTAATTTTGTCAAACCCTTTATGAATTCCATTTCCTTAAAGCCAAGTGGTACACACTACTTTCAGTTGAATCAAAAGAACCTATAGCAAACAATTCCAGCAGCAAGTGTAGCAAAGAAAAAAAACAGCAACAGATCAACCTGTGAAAGCAACAACAGGCAAGAAGAAAATATTAAGGAGCACCTTTATTTAGAAGATCCTTTTCTCCAAGAAAGGATCATAGTAGATCTGTTAAATTTCAAAGCAAGCAAAGCCACTTCATTCCTTTGATGAGCAAGCTAGAGTGTTACAACTACCACAAGCTTTGACATGTTACAACTAATTGCAAAAGCATAACATATAGATCTAATCAACAAAGCTTGCAGCAATATCAGGATCCAAGGAGATTGGTGAATAGGTATAATCATGCTTTTTTATGGTTATTTCTATTTCTTTTCCAACCTAGTGGTTTTCTCTGATGAAAACTATACCCCTAGACTTCTGGCCTAGTTAACTTTGATGATGTAGGTTGTTGTCCATGGTAAGAGCATTCACCATTCTATTGTGGATGAGGAAGCCTCAACCTGCATCATATCTTTTTCTTCCTGGAAGTTGATCAATTCACCCCAACTAAATCAATCAGCCGCCACATTAAAAGCCTTTGATGGAATGACATATAAACCTTGTGGGATTCTGAAATCCCTTGAAGTGAAATTAGGGGGGAAGGTCATCAATCTTGAAGTATAATTTATCGACATACCTCTATATTATAATATTCTACTCGGAAATACATGGTTTATGCTATGGCTTATGTCATTTCGACTTACTTCCACATGATCGCCTTTCCTCATAAACGCGTGATCATGGCCATAGATCAACTCACCTTTCTCTTCTTTTCTTCTAATGTTACTGGAAGTTCCCCTCTTGTAGGGGAAGCCATACATTCCTATCAACATGTCGGATTTGGTTTATTGAAGGATTCATCACCTATGGGAACTCTTTCTCTCCCTCCCCCTCCCCTTCCCATTTCGTCCACTTCGGTTTCTTATATCAACATGATATCATCATCTACGATCTTGGTAAATCGATGGATTGCTCCTGATGAAACTAGAACCAAATTTTTTGGCAACCGGATGCCACTTAGCCCCAATGAGAATGATTACGAAGCCATCTTCTTAGATTGTGCAGCCCATAATTTTTCTTTTATCAATTGGGTAGATCGGTCACTAGATTATGGCATGCCCTCTGATCCTTTCTCGCATACATTCTCTATCGATGAAAACATCATGGAGATCATGATGTCAGATGGCGCGCCATGGGATGAACATCATCATTGTTCTTCCTTCCCAAAAACCATTGAAGATAATATCAGTAGTGTGTACATACCTAATTTTGTCAAACCCTTTATGAATTCCACTTCCATAAAGCCAGGAGCTACACACTACTTTTAGTTGAATCAAAATAACCTATAGAAAACAATTCCAATAGCAAGAGTAGCAAAGAAAAAAATAGTAACAGATCCATGTGTAAAACCAACAATAGGCGAAAATAAAATATTAAGTGGCACCTACATTTAGAAGATCCTTTTCTCCAAGAAAGGGTCATGGTAGACCTGTTAAATTTCAAAGCAACCAAATCCACTTCATTCCTTTGATGAGAAAGCTAGAGTGTTACAACTACCACAAGCTTTGACATGTTGCAGCTAATTGCAAGATCATAACATATAGATCTAATAAACAGAGCTTGCAGTAGTATCAAGAGCCAAGGAGATTGGTGAATAGGTATAATCATGCTTTTTATGGTTATTTCTACTTTTTTCCAACCTAGTGGTTTTCTCTCATGGAAACTATATCCCCAGACTACCGGCTTAGTTATCTTTTATGATCTAGGTTGTTGTCCATGGTAAGAACATTCATCATTCTATTGTGGATGAGGGAGCCTCCACATGCATCATGTATTTTTCTTGCTGGAAGGTGATCAATTCACCCCAATTTAATCAATCAACCACCACATTGAAAGCCTTTGATGGAATGACATACAAACCTTGTGGGATTTTGAAATCCCTCCAAGTGGAATTAGGGGGCAAGGTCATCACTGTTTAAGTATAATTTATCAACATACCTCTATATTATAATATTCTATTGGTAAATACATGGTTTATGCTATGGCTTTTGTCATTTTGACTTACTTTCGCATGATCACCTTTCCTCATAAACGCGTGATCGTGGCCATAGATCAACTAACCTTTTTCTCCTCTTCTTCTAATGTTACTGGAAGTGCCCCTCTTGTAGGGGAAGCCCTACATTCCTATCAACATGTTGGAGTTGGTTTATTGAATGATTCATCACTTATGGGAACTCTTTCTCTCCCTCGCCCTCCCCTTCCCATCTCCTCCACTTCGGTTTCTTGTATCAACATGATATCATCATCTACGATCTTGGTCGATTGATGGATTGTTCTTGATGAAACTAGAATCAAAATTTTTGGCAACCGGATGTCACTTAGCCCCAATGAGAAATATTACAAAGCCATCTTCTCAGCTTGTGCAACACATAAATTTTCTTTTATCAATTGGGTAGATCGATCATTAGATTATGGCATGCCCTCTGATCCTTTCTCGCATACATTTTCTATTGATGAAAACATAATGGAGATCATGATGTCAGATGACGCGCCACGGGACGAATATCATCATCGTTCTTCCTTCCAAAAAACCATTGAAGATAATATCAGTAGCGTGTACCTACCTAATTTTGTCGAACCATTTGTGAATTCCATATCCATAAAGCAAGAGGTACACACTACTTTGAGTTGAATCAAAATAACCTATAGCAAACAATTCCAGGAGCAAGAGTAGCAAAGAAAAAAAACAGCAACATATCAACCTGTAAAACCAACAATAGGTGAGAAGAAAATATTAAGGAGCACCTACATTTAGAAGATCCTTTTCTCCAAGAAAGGGTCATGGTAGATCTATTAAATTTCAAAGCAACCAAAGCCACTTCATTCCTTTAATGAGCAAGCTAGAGTGTTACAACTACCACAAGCTTTGACATGTTGCAGCTAATTGCAAGAGCATAACATATAGATCTAATTAAGAGAGCTTGTAGTAGTATCAGGAGCCAAGGAGATTGGTGAATAGGTATCATCATTCTTTTTATGGTTATTTCTATTCTTCTAACCTATCTGTCCATAACGACATTGATTGTAGATCTAACCCAAGGAGGAGAGGCACATTACATATAAGGTATAGATCTGGCATGAGTAGCAACAAAATTGATCCTCTTGCTTCATAACTTGGGCATGTGGAGTGTTATACATGCCACAATATTTTCCATATGGAAAGAGACTACATGTTTCCTCATTATTCAAGGAAAAACTGACAGGAGAAATGAAAAAAAAGAGGATCTAGCAAAAAACTAGTGAAGGAAAGAAAGACGAAGCCAAAGACTATGTGGAGGAAGGAGTAGGATCTCTTCAAGTATTGGAGAGTAGCCCATCCTATGGTCCATGATTATTTCTTGTATGTTTATAGGGGATTTTAGAGTTCATGAGAGGTGCATAACCTTAGGGGTAGTGTAGGGTAGAGTATGGAAGCTAGATGAGTATGGGTTATTTCACGAGCATCTGATGAGTTCATTGAGCTTCATGCACATTCAGGTCGACAATATCAACCTACCTATTGGAGGTAATTGAGTTCAAGGGGAGCTATATGGCATTTGAAATTTTCTTCATTGTTTTTCACTTAGTTATTTGCGACAATTTTACATATGTTTATCTTAGTGAAAAGGGTACGTTTTTCAGCCATATATATGCTTTTGGTCTTCATTGAAAGTTGATTGAAAAGTTGTACATTCATGCATGCAATGAGTCAATTAGTATAGGATGTAAAAATATTACACGAGATATGGACCAACCATGTATGGGATGTTATATGCATCTTGTTACAACCATATGCTTATCATTGACTCATCATTTTATGTTGGTAGGGGGTCCAGTCATTAGTAGGTTGAGTCATTATAGTGATATGCATGTTTTGGAGGAGTGTCATGGAGTCTTATTGTAACCATATGTATGGGGTAATGATGTTGTAACAATCATATTATGTCATGTATTTGAGTCATTGGTCCAGAAGAGATTATCATAGAAACCATGTATTTATTATTGATATATCCATATAAAATGTCATGATGCTATGTACTTGTATTATATGTATCATTGGGTCATCTAGTAAGGAGTCATGAGGTCATGTAATGGTCATATATGAGGTCTTGTGTCTCTACTACAATGATGTATTTATAAATTTACATTTCATTCAGCCATGGTCATGTGGAGTCTATGTTCATATGGTGCTTCAATTTGTGGCAAGGAAGCATTGTTTGAAGTCGAAGCAGTTCATTGCACATTGGAGCTTGTTTTAGAGATGGCACACATTCAGTGGGAGCATTTTTTTGTTGTTGTTTACGATCCAAACTTAAACATGAACTCAAAAAATTACAAATATAACCATAAATATATAAATGCAAGAGAAATAACACTTCATTTCATTAATATCCAATATTGAAATATGCTTACAAATAGAATGGAAATAAAATAGCTAGGACAATGGTAGCTTATCTCTAAGAAGGGATATGGCGGCTACATGCCTCTAAACTATGATAAAATAAGGCTCAAGGGCCTATTTATTATTTAAAAACAAGGGAAAACCCTAAACAACCAAAACCCTAACCCCAGGAGATGGAATGCAAAGATTTTGTGCGCCCCATTGGGGTTAGTTGGGTAGCTAACTTCCTAGGGTCGTAACTTGGTCATATTATCTATGTCTGGCATGTACAAAACCTTGTTGGAAATATCTCTATGAGTACTATAGGATTTATTGCATGCCCCTACTTATGGCTATGGGCCTACTATGGAAATAAAAAAAACGTCGTTTAGGGGGTCAAAATTACTCTGAAAGTTTAGGACCCAAAAAAGTGCTTAAAATAGTAAATGTTGCAATAAACAAGGGAACACATGAAACTAATTTTAGGTCTATGTGGAATAGGTGGGTGGACACCAATATCCACCTAGATTAGTCCTCCATCCTTAGGAAGAAATGGTCCCCATTGTGTGCAGAGCCTCCATGAGGTGAGGAAATTTTTGTTGAACCTAGCCCGTAGTGAACCACTTGCCCTAGTGAAGGAGTTAACCTCCTTTGACAACTCAATATAGTTGGATCCTTTGTTGGCAAGTGTTCTTGATCTGTATGTCTATGATTTGATTAGTTGTGACCTGTTCCATGTAGTTTGGGTTTAGCTTTGTTGGTGTGAGTTGTTCTGTAACGTCAGATGTGTCCAACAATGGTGGAAATTATGGCCGAAGGAGATCTACATTGAGCATTATGTGCAGAACAAGGAAAGGTGGAATACTAATCTTAAAGGCATTGCCCCCTACATCCTTGGTGATGGTGTATGGGCCATATCAGAGTGGGCGAAGCTTGCAGTGGGGTCTAGAGAAACGTTCTTTCTGCAAACGTATCCAAACTTTGTCGCCCACCTAGAAATTTTGCAACACTCGATGTTGATCATGTCACTGCTTGTACTTAGCATTGGCTCTATCCAATATATCATGGACCTACTGATGGATGTGTTGAATTCTCTTAATGAAGATGTTAGCCCTATCAATTTCAAATTGGAAGTGAGTTGAATCTGACTGAGTAGTTGCAAATGGTATGGCCACATCAATGGGACATAATGGCTGAAATCACGTCCCTACCTGAAAGGGGATGTGTTCCATTGAGCTATGTAGAGATCTTTTGTAGTTGTGCTAGACATGGGGGAAGCTTTCATCCCATGTGTGTGGTTGCTTCAAGTTGTACATTTCTAGAATGTGCACAATTATCCTGTTGACAACCTCTATTTAGCCATCAGCCTTGGGATAGAAGGTCATATAATTAATAAGTTTGGTATCAAAAATCAACCAGATACTTGACTAAAATTCACTTAGGAATCTGCTATCCCGATCCGAGACAATGGACTACGGGATCCCCAAGTGTACCCATACTTGCTCAAAGAAGAGCTTAGCAGTGGCCTCTTTTGTGATACTCTTCTTGCAAGCCACCATAATGGCCATCTTAGAGAATATTTCGATGGCCACGAAAACACATTCATTTCCATGCTTAGTAAAAGGAAGGCCCAACTGTTATATGAGATTTATGATTCTAGACAAAAGTATCTCTCCTAGGTCGGTGGCTAACCTAGAAAAATAGAGAGACAAGGAACAAAATGCTTTTCCTTAAAGTAAATAGATGATGGAATGAGACCTACCTCAAATCCTTCACACACTTTGCTCCTTCTTTAGCTTGGAAGCTCCAATTCCAACTATGATTTCCAAAATTAGAACCCGCACAGTCAGATAACAGAAGCCAAGAAACTACAAGATCTATGCAATATCATATAAGTACTTCATTCAATAGATCAACATGGTATTGAAATAAGTGAAATAATAACATCACATATAGGAAAAAAATGAATTCTTTGCATTAATATAAATGGAAGGAGATTACAACCATAAGTAATAGTTGATCTTGTGGAAGACATCCTCCAAGTTGATGACTTGTCCTTTCCTTGTCACAATATGCACCTCCAATCACCCCAAATTCATGAGATGATGACCACTCACTACAAAAACATAAGGGCATAATCACTCTCCAAAAGCCAACCCTTAACCACGTGGAAGACTGAGAATATATAGAGAAGTAAGGTAAGTTGGGATTTCTTATCCAATTACCAATCTATGGTAAGACATCAACCTTTGATGGAGGGATAGGATCATAGGTAAGTGGTGAAAACTACAATGTAGGGAAGGATAAGATCCGAATGTTTTATCCAAGGTAAGTAGTTGTAACAGATTATGGAAACTCCTAAAAGGGAAAGCCTCTAGAATCCCGATCATTCTCTCAGATTTATAGAACCAACATAGGTGAAAAGGAGAGAAACTTGGTAGTGACCAACACAGGGTGCATAGGAGCAACCTACTGGTGAACACACCCGAGTAGGCCTACAGACAGCGTTGGTCCTCAAACTAGCTTAGATGAAGCAGTTTAGGGCTAAAACTTTGCAAAATGAAAGGTACATGCATAGGGATTTCTGAAAGATGGTGACATGGAGGAATAGGATATTCATTGATCTAATTAGGAGGCTCACTAATTGGATGTGACAAAATGGCCTATAACAGAATGGCCCCTAAAGCACAAATCCAGAGATGATTACTGATGACTAAAGTGCTTTACCTTCTGACAAGTAGAGATAAGGAAAACTGACAAGCTTCATATGTTACAATACATTTACAACATGACATCTTTGTTTGTTGAGGGAGGTATACCCATACTCATCTCATAAGCTAGCATAACATGTACAATGATCAAAAGACATGTCCATAGATGCAACTGGTGGAACCATCACTAGATGAATGTCTATATGATCACAACCATCATACATTGTTATATTTGTATAAATCTTGAAACCGCAGCCCAGATGGATGAAACTAGATATGGGGTCTTCTATCTTGTTCACATAACTAACCAATGTATGAGTGTAACTATGTGAGTCAACGAACTAGATTCGAACATGGTAGAAACCATCTTATTACTGGCCAATGATGTAAGTCATTACTAGACATGAGAGAAATCACTGATGATGTTAATTTCTCTCAAGGTACTATAGTAAAATATGTATGGTATGAGTAAATGAGCTCATGTCGAACACCACATAGAACCTGTCGGTCAAAGGCCATTGATGTAAACCTATCGCCGAGAGCGAGGAAACTTGCCATTGATGTATGCAAGCACTAAGGTACCAAGGGGTGTTTCTAAGTCAACTTCCTAGATGATGTGATGATGTCAACAGGAAGCTACCCATCACAAGAGGGCCTTGATGTATCCCCCATTAACGACACGAAATAGGTATGATGATTGAGAAAAAATGATCAGAATCACTACAAGAAAAAAGGACATTGGTGAGGGGAAAAAAATGTCACCATAAGATCATTGGTGATGGTAAAAAGAGCATTCGTCACCAAAAACTGAATGTCACCAAAACTATAGGTGTTGTAGTGACATACAAATTCCATCACCAATAATTATTTATAATGATGGATAGCGACTGTCACCATTTGATATGAGCAATGGTGATGGACCATAGCCTCCGTCACCAAAAAGTGAACGTCACCAAATGTGGTGTCGTGAAAAGTATAGGCGTTGTAGTGACATTCAAAGTTCGTCACCAATAATGATTTATAATGATGGATAGTGACCATCACCATTACATATAAGCAATGGTGATGGACCATAGCCTCGTGTCGGGGAAGCGTCAGAGTATTTGTGATTGCTTCTTTTCTTCTATTTTCTACTACAACCTTTTGCTAAGTAGTTTATTTCATTTGCATTCTGCAATTTCATTTCCGCAAAAGTAGACTAGACATTTCCTGCTTCCCTAGACTGGCATTTCAATTCTGCAAGCGTAGATTAGCATTTCAATTCCGCAATTTCAATTCAGCAAAATAGATTAGTCCTTTCTTGCTTTCATTTCAATTCCACATTTTCATTTCAGAAAGATAGATTTTAGTTAGTTGCAATTCAATCTATTTCAGTTTTGCAGGTACAAGCAGAAAAAAACAAAAGCAACCAAAAATCTTTCATTTCATGCCTCGTAGGAACAGAGACAATATCGAAAAATTCTTACCCAACACCCCCACCACATCACTGAGTCACCCTTCTCTCTTCTTTGGTGGTCATGATCCAGAAGAACCTATAGGTGAACCTCCAAAGATATACGAAGATCCTATAATAGAAGAAGAGCAAGAGAACATTCCTCTTGAGACCATGGCTTAACACAGAAACGATATAGGAGATGACGAGAGGATAGAAGGTGCCTTTCCCATCCAAGAGACCAATGAGGACATGAAAATGAAAAACATAAGTCCCTCAGCCTTACCTCACTTCCATGGATTGACCACTGAAGACCCTGATACCTTCCTGTTTGAGTTTGATGTCCTTTGTCGAACTTATGACTATGCTGAGGATGAGCAAAAGTTGAAACTCTTTCCTTCTACCCACAAGGATGTAGCACTACGCTGGTTCATGGGGTTACCTGGAAACAGTATCACCACTTGGGCTCAGATGCAACAAGCCTTTAACAACAAATACCAGGACTACTGTAGCTCAAAGGAAACAAAGGGAGAGATCTTTTGGATGACCATGGGAAGTGATGAGTCTTTAGAAGACTACGAGGAAAGGTTCCAACTTAGTTATAAATGGGTCAGGTGAACACTTGACCCCGAATCTCTGAAGCTGGTTCTGCTCCGAGGAGTCCCTGAAGACCTTCTAGATACCCTCCATTTGCTAGTTGGAGGAGACATCTACCAACTACCTTATGAGGACATAAAGACTATGTTTAGAAACCATTCTAGGGCAGCCCAGAAAAGAGGTAGGGGGAATCCACTTTCAGCTAGTACCACCTTCTCCAAGCATGAGTTTGCTAATTAGATGGAAGACCTCAAAAGTGAGATTAGATAGATCATTGCCATGCAACTTGATACTTTCCGAATCCAACAAAAGAAAGAGGAAAATGAGAGATCTTTGGCCATTTTCTGTCCCAAATGTACGAGGAAGCACCCTAAGAATGAGTGTCCATTGCACTCAGTAGAGGTATGTTTCGTTTATGAGGAAGACCACCCCACAAACCAATGTCCAACCTTACCCGGATTTAAAGCCATGTACCAAGGGACTGAGGCAGCCACTGAACCACTCTACTTCCTCAACCAAAGGAGGCTGCATGGGCCCATACCTTACCAGAAGGGGATGCAAGAGACATCCCAAGCTTATTATAGCCCCAACCAATTTGCTCATATACCTTCTTGGGGCCCCCCTGCTCATCCTTCCTGGTCCGCACCTCCTCCGTGGTCTTATCCACCTCAATACCATACTCAACCTACTGCTCATTCGTTTCACTCACATGTCCAGCCACAACCTCAGTGGAATGCACCTCAGCCGGGGTGGAGGCCCTAATACAACTCTCTTCCCGATATTCTGCCTCCACCACCTACTCAACCACAATCATTACCTCCTGCTCCTCCAAGACAACCCCAGATGCCTGCTCAACCGAACCCGAACCCCAACAACAGACAGGCCCAACAGGTATACACTGGGGAGACAACATGCCCTACCTATGCTGTGGAGATCCAGGAGATCAACCTGTGATCTGGGAAGGTCCTTCCAGATCGCCAACCTCCTCCCCCAGAGGATGAAGAAGAAAAACAGGAAAGTGAACCCAAAGCCATTCCACCCTTTCCTGAGTGACTAACTATAACCACGCAACCAAACCCAGAGGAGACTGAACTTCTGGGAGAACTTAAGCAGTTGTGTGTGAAAATAACACTTCTCCAGGCCATAAAAGATGTACCAATATACAAGAATTGATCAAGGAGAAGTGTTTCAGGCACCCAGGCAGGCGCAAGAGAGATGCCCCGACTATCAATGTCATAGGACAACTGTCCGATCTAATGTTGGGGCAAGTAATCTGTCCAAAATATTTGGACCCTAGGAGTCCTGTAGTTGATGTCCCACATCAATGGCACCATAATCCCCCACACCTTGATCGATCTAGGCGCTGCCATTAATGTGATGACTAGGGACACTATGCTTAAACTCAACCTTCAGAGTTCCTTAAGGAAGACCTCGACAGTACTGCAGTTAGCAGACCGCTCCACCGTGACTCCCGAAGGGATTGTGGAAGATGTCCTGGTCTCTATTGACTCTTGGGAGTATCCTGTAGACTTATTGGTCCTTTAGCCAAAGGAAAAGCTCACTAGATACCCCCTCATTTTGGGAAGGCCTTGGTTAGCTACTGCGGATGCTTACATCAGTTGTCGAGCTGGGAGCATGACCATCAAGAATGGGCCTATGTCCAAACAACTAGTCCTATACCCTCCTACCCAACCTCTGCTAGAACATGACTTACCACTCTGGTTGGAAGAGGGAGATGACGACGAGGTCTACTCTGCACCATTGTGCATAGTAGAAGCGACCAAGGGAAGCCCTCAAACCGAGGATGACTTGATTGAGAATTTGATTCAAAACCCACCTCCCGGGGCACTGTCATTAGAGGAGTTGGTGGAAGGTACCCAAGCCAACACTTTAGTGGACCTCTGTGTGGCTGATCCGACCTCTCCCAGAGTTAAGAGTGTGGAATTTGGCCCCGAAAGAACCTTAAAGATCAGCTCCTCCATATCTCCCTCCGAGGAGAAGGAGTTGTGTAGCTTATTGAACAATCATTTGGATGCTTTCGCTTGGAGCTATAAGGAGATAAAAGGAGTCCACCCTTCGGTCTGTACCCATCACATTTACATTAAAGAGGATTGTAAACCAGTCAAGCAGCCTCAGAGGAGAATGAATCCAGCCCTTAAAGACATCGTCAAAGAAGAATTGCAAAAGTTGTTGGGTGCAGGATTCATCTACCCCATCTCTGACAGTGAGTGGGTCTCACCTCTGGTACTTGTACCCAAGAAAAATGGGAAGTGGAGAATATGTGTAGATTACCGAGAACTTAACAAAGCCACCAAGAAGAACCATTTCCCTTTGCCTTTCATAGATCAAGTGTTGGATGGACTGGCAGGGAAGAAGTTCTTCTCTTTCCTAGATGGGTTCAGCGGGTATAATCAGATCCAAATCAGCCCGGAAGACCAAGATAAGACCACCTTCACTTGTCCATGGGGTAACTTTGCCTACCGGGTCCTTCCCTTTGGGTTATGCAACGCTCCTGCCACTTTCCAGAGAGCAGTATTGAGCATATTTGCTGAACTGGTTCATGATTCGGTGGAAATATATATGGATGACTTTACTCCTTATGGGTCCAACTTTCAAGAAGCATTGACTAACCTGGGAAAAGTTTTAACCAAGTGTATTGAGATGAACCTGTCCCTCAGTCCCAAAAAAATGCGAATTCCTGATGACTGAAGGGACCGTGCTAGGTCATACAATTTCTCAACAAGGATTATAGGTGGATCCTAACAAAATTGTTGTCATCCAAAAGGTTCCACCTCCTCAAAAGGTAAGAGATGTCCGAAGTTTTCTAGGCTTAGCAGGATATTATAGAAGATTCATCAAAGATTTCAGTAAGCTAGCCTTGCCATTGTTTGGCCTCTTAGGGAAAGATGTTGAGTTTAAATGGACTGACGACTGCCAAGGGGCTCTAGATGAGTTGAAAGTTAAGCTGGAATTCGCCCCGATCTTGAGAGGTCCAAACTGGGCCCTACCTTTCCACATCCACACCGATTCCTCGAATAAAGCCATAGGAGCGACCTTAGGACAAGTTGAGGAGAAACTACCATATGCCATATACTTTGTCAGCAAAAACCTGTCCAAGGTAGAAATGAACTATACTGTAACCGAGAAAGAGTTCATGGCCGTAGTCCATTCCCTAAACAAGTTCAGACACTACATCACTGGTTATCAAACATTCGTACGCACTGATCATGCTGCTATTAGATATTTAATGAATAAGCCTGATGTAAATGCTCGTATCATTAGATGGTTAATTTGGTTGCAGTAATTTGATTTGACCTTTGTCGACAAGCCAGGCAAGGAAAATGTTGTTGCTGACTTCTTGTCTAGATTAGATTTGCCTGCAGGTGAAAAAGGGACAGTGGATTACTAGATGCCAGATGAACACCTGTTTGCTATCTCAGTACTCTCTCCATGATTTGCTAATATAGAAAATTACTTGGTCTCAACATAGTTCCCTCCGCATCTATCCTCAAAGGAGAAGAGAAGAATTGTGAGGAAGAGTGCCCCATTCACTTGGATCGGGGACAACCCGTTTAAACTTGGCCCAGATCAGATCTTGAGGCATTGTGTTAGGGAGGAGGAAGTCTTTGAAATCCTCCTAACCTGTCATGATGGGCCCTGTGGAGGCCACTTTGTAGAAAAAAGGTCTGCCTTCAAAATTCTACATGCAGGCTACTATTGGCCTACTCTTCATCAAGATGTCAAAAGATACATCAGCCAGTGTGACCGATGTCAGAGAATGGGGAAACCAACTCCAAGGAATGAGATGCCCCTTCAACCTTAAGTGACCTTCAAGCCATTTGAGAAGTGGGGCATGGATTTTGTGGGTCCTATCAACCCTCCTTCAAAGCAAAGGTCTTACATCGTTGTGTGCACCGACTACCTGACAAAGTGGGCAGAAACAAAGGCAATCAAGGCAGCGATAGAGGAAAAAGTGGCTGAGTTTTTAAGGGAAAATATCTTCTACAAGTTTGGCTACCCAAGAGAGTTAGTCACCGATCAAGGAAGCTATTTCACCTCTAACTTGATTGAAGACCTGCTCGCTCATCACAAGATCAAGCACAAAACTTCCACCCCATATCATCCACAAGCAAATGGGCAGGTGGAAGTCAATAATAGAGCGTTGGAAGAGATTTTGACTAAGGTGGTGAGAAACAGCAGAAAGGATTGGGCAGATCACCTGGTTGAGGCCACCTGGGCCTACAACACCACTTGGAAAACTACAACAGGTTTCACACCTTATGAGCTGGTTTATGGGAAGAAAGCTTTGTTGTCCATAGAGTTCGAGTACAACACAATGAGGGTGGCAGCTCAGCTGGACTTAGATCTCAGCCATGCTCAGTGTGAAATATTATTGCAGCTGAATGGATTAGATGAACAGAGAATGCAGGCCCTACTCCACTCAGACGTAGTTCAACTCCAGAGGAAGATATGGCACGACCGACACCTTAATGAAAAGAAATTCCAGCCACGAGATTGGGCGTTGTTGTATGACTCAAGATACAAGGATTTCAAAGGGAATCTGAGGACAAGATGGTTAGGGCCATATACAGTGGAGAAATGCAACGACAATGGTTCAGTCCTTACCAGGACCATTGATGAAGAAGCCATCCCCATGCTTGTCAATGGGCATCGATTGAAAATCTACAGGAAACCCCTTTCGAGGTAGGAGTTCATTGAAACTTTGGACAAATCAGTGCGGGTAGTGGAGCAGGGCACTGTCTCTATTCCACCCACACTTTGATAAAAAAAAAAAAAAAAACAGGAATAAAAAGATCCTTGGGTGAAAACCTCTTCGAGGCGCCCAGGGCAGATAGTGAGGGTGAAAAGCTCATGGAGGCACCCCAACTGTCTCTAGAAAAAATAAGAAAATGGAATAAAAAGATCCTTGGGTGAAAACCTCTTCAAGGCGCCCAGGGTAAATAGTGAGGGTGAAAACCTCATCGAGGCACCCCAGCTATCTCTCAAAAAAAAAAAAAAAAAAAAAACAGGCCTAATCTCTGTAAAATAATTGCAGGTTGCAGGGAATACATTGTAGGTAAGGAGGGTCGCGCAAAACGAGGATAGGGGTCCGTACCATGCTACAGGACATCCCTACAGACACTACCTCCATGGCCACTTGCCTTTCTTAGGATTTGATCACATTCGGGTCGAGATTCCACCTTCTATAGTAAGTTCTGGGCTTTCTACAGGAAGTTCTGTATTTCTACAGGAAACATCCTGTAGAACCTTTGGGCGAGCCAAATTCAATTTTGGAAGGGAATCTGAAGGTTGGAATCCGTTTTTTAGGCCTACAGCCACCCCTCTATTCCACCCATCACCATATGGCACCCTGTTCCATCTCTTTACACCTCTGTCACCCACCTGGTTATGCGTTCCTACACAGTCATACAAGAAACCCTGTTTGCCTCAGATTGACAGTAAGAATTTTTAAGTGACAAGCCAAGAAACAAAGTCTCGCACACTCCACCTATCCAAGCTCCATCTAGACTCTTCATCAACGAATCCGGTCCTCATCCGCAATATGGCCCTGCTCATTTAGCCTGCATCCCAGGAGGAGAAGCAGCTACAAGACATCCTACAGGAATCCTGTAGCAGCTGATCCCTCTCGAGCACACACTCTGGAGGTAGGGATGGTTGAAATCAACACATAGAACATGCAAAAGGCTCCTCTCGGATGTGAAAACATCCTCGGTAGCCGAAATCAAACAAAGCCTGTGCATGCAGCATTGACAACCGAGGGATCGGGTTCCAAAACCTGTGCATACCGAATCAGTAAATGAAAGAATGGCTTTTAGCACCCGTGCACGAGGCAGCAGCAAGCGAAGTAGTGGTTCTAAGACCCGAAGTCTGCATAATGCGTCCACGGCCACGCAGGTAAGTGTCTAAACTCATTCGTCAATTACATAAACTATATTTCAAAAACTGCATATCTATGAAAATGGTTCAGATTGAGCGAGGATCAGGGGCCAGCCAAAATGGCCACCCTCAGCTAGTTACATGGATTCATGGGATCTGAACCATTAGGGTTTCATGTCAACTTCTACCATGACCTTCTCACCTTCCTCTTTTTGTTGATTTTTCTCTGGAATACATGGAGGATTTGATGGTAACCATGAGGGAGCACTCTTAATCTTTGATTCTGATGTCTTCTCTTCATCAAGTGTAGCCCATGGTTCTTTGATCTCCTCTTTTGAATCTTCTTTTACTAGATGTGGTCCTTCAATGCTGTCAATATAATTTCATTTTTGCAATACTCTTTTTGAGCTATGGTGAATATCATTGAGCACAAGAGGAGTTGTTTGGACATGGTGTGCCTCAACATTGTAATTGGGTTGAGCTACTCCAATGTGTGGGTTTGGAAATGGAGGTACGGGTAGTTGAATGGGGGTGTACATTTGAGATGGATGTGGATGGGGTTATGGTTGGGCAGGCATTTGGGGTTGCCTTGGTGGAGCATGAGGTGATGGTTGCGGTTGAGCAGGTGGTGGAGGAAAAGGAGTGGGAGGAGTGTTGTACTGGGGCCTCCACCCCTGATGAGGTTCATTCCACTGAGGCTGTGGCTGAGCATGAGAGTGAAATGAATGAGAAGCTGGTTGGGCATAATATGGATATGTGAAGGACCAAGGAGGAGGTGTGGACCAGGAAGGATGAGTAGGGGGACCCCAAGAAGGCATGGAAGTGGTTTGATAGGGGTCGTAATAGGTCTTGGATGTCCCTTGCATTCCCTGCTAGTAGGGTATGGGTCCATGTGGCCTCCTTTGATTCATATAATAGAATGAGTACGGGTAGATAGAGAGGTATTACAGGTGCTCTGCAAGTTATTTCTCAAACTGAACAAACAAAGACTAGGAAAATCAAGGACCTAGCTACTTTAACCTAATCTGACCTAAATAACAGCAAAGAAAATGAACAAAAGTTTATTGGCAGCAAATCATGTAAAACAACTATGGAAACCAAGCAAGAATGGATCTAAGCATGAAATCACAACTGGTACCAACTTTTGCAACTAAGAATCTAACACTAGAAATTGCATGAGGAAGCGAAAATAGTGTTTTTGTGGAAGCAAGGACACCTTGGTCTTAGCTCATGGTCCCACAGAGGGAGAGGGGAGATCAGGGGTGCCCGTTAGCCTTTTTCTGAAGATATTATTTGTTATTAACCTATCAAATCAATCTAAACATGAAAATCCTTTTTAATGATCAACAATGACCTAGGTAGCCAAGCAAGATTTTAATCTACTTAACAGAAATTATTTTGCAAAGACACTAAAAACAAATAACAGTATGCAAAGAAAGCCTTAGCACTTGGGTTGGGCCCAACCCCAAGAGCTACAGGCTCCTAAGAAAAAGCTCAGAACTGAAGAAAAATGAAACTGATCTCCATTATTCAGAAAATAACCATGTCACATAAATTTTTACAGTAAAAGCTCCACAAATGAGCAAAAACAGAGCAGCACTAGAGTGCTAACCTACTGACTAAAATCTAACTACAATCTGACTAAAAACTGACCAAAATCGAACTACAAACTAGCTAACTGAAATGAGGCCCTAAGCCTTCTTATTTATACAAATTCAGGACCCCAACAGCCCTCCTAAACTTTAGGGACTCGGTTGCCAAAACTTGCAGTCAACAGCAACTTTACTAGCCCTTGCTCGGCTGCCCTTGTGATAATTGATGTGGTGGCCCTTGAACTCCGAGCTGCTGGTGGAGAATTTGAGGTAAGAGCTCATAAATGAAGGGGACACCTTCCTACAAATCCTCTCCACGAATTTGGCTGCCAAGTGCTCATTTAAACATTTGATTTTGTCTCCAAATTGACCAAGAAGACTGCATAAAGCACACATTAGACTTGTTGGCATAATGACTAACCCAATTCACTCTATTAGCATAAATATAATAAAAAACATGCAATAAACTAATGAGAATGGTCGATTAAGTCGAATTAGGCGGCTAAATGAGCCCATATAATTATCCATTTTTGGGGCTCATCCTGTGACCTGGGTTCAATCCCCGGCAATGGCGCCAAAAAGATGGTGGGCCCCAGTATTGCAGCAATAATGCTGCAACTCCTAGGACTCCATTCTTTACTTTTATCAACCCAGTAGTTCGTAACAAACTTGGAAGCGACAGTGCTATATGCACAAGTACTAGCTCTTGTCGCGGTTGTCACTTGGTCAGCTGGCACAAGTCCGCTAGGAGCTTAAGACAACTTCTATGAGCTCTGAGAAGAAGATTTTTAACTGATAGACGGAAGCTAAATCAAAGGAGGCTAATCTACTTGCAGAAAGAAACTGAAAAGCTGAAAGGAAATGCAAACCCTAGCAAACCCTAATTTTACCAGCTAGCCCCATTGATGCAAGAAAGAGGATGCAAGCTACTGAAAGAGATGCCATTGACTACTAGGAAGGTAAAATGCATGTGTCTAAGCTACTTCTATAGTAAAATATGAAAAGAATATCTTTTTGTATTTTTGAGTAAGTTGTCAGAATTATCGTGCATGAGCTTTCGCTGTTTTTGACTGTGCAGAGGTGGATCGGCGAGAGGAAATGCTTGCGGGAGCTTGGGAAGGTTTGAAGAGGGCCTAAGGGGTACCTAACACCCTTGTAGAGAGTTTCACAGAGTTTGGCTATCAAGAAACCACTTTTGTGAGCTTCTACAGGAAGTCTACAGGGGTTCTACAGGATGTTCTGTAATTTCTACAGGATGTTCAGAAAGGGGATTTTGGAGGGTTGATGGAGGAAAAAAGGTGAAGACATGGGTATGGAGGTGAGATAAGGGTGTGAGGAGGTCCAGGACTTGGTGGATGGAGCTGAGGAGTGGTGAGGATGGTTGGATTTGTTCAAGGAGGGGTAGAGCAATGTTGCATGAAAATATGGGAATTAGGGCAAAGCGAGCAAATGTGGAAAATGTAAGGCAAGAATCCGAGTTAGAGGATGGAGCAGGTGGGATTGATGGAGTACAGGTAGATAGAGAAGTATTACAGGTTCTCTGTAAGTTATTTCTCAAACTGAACAAACAAAGACTCAGAAAATCAAGGACCTAGTTACTTTAACCTAGTCTGACCTAGCTAACAGCAAAGAAAATGAACAAAAGTTTATTTGCAACGAAATCATGTGAAATAACTATGCAACTAAGAAATCATGAACCTAATCATGTAACCACAACTGGTATCAACTTCTGCAAATGAGAACCTAACACTAATAATTGCATGATGAAGTAAAGACAGTGTTTTTGGTGGCAACAAGGTCACCTTGGTCCCAGCTCATGGTCCTACTGAGGGAGAGGTGAGATCAGAGGTGCTTGATAGCCTTTTTCTAAAGATATTCTTTTTTATTAACATATCAAATCAATCTAAACATGAAAAGCCTTTTTAATCATCAATAATGATCTAGGTAACCAACAAGATTTTAATCTACTTAACATAAATTATTTTGCAAAGACATTAAAAACAAATAACAATACACAAAGGAAGCCTTGGCACTTGGGTTGGTCCCAACTCCAAGAGCTACAAGCTCCAAAGAAAAACTCAGAACTGATGCCAAATAAAGCTGCTTTCCATTACTCAAAAATAACCATGTCACAAAGAAAGTTGTACAGCAGCAGCTACAAAATGAGCTGAGAAAATAATAGCACTATAGTGCAAAATACAACAGTTCAAAAAGTAACCTATGAAGGCTGGAAGCCTTCCTATTTATGCACTACGAGGGTCTCCAACAACCCTCCTTAACTCAAGGGGCTCGGCTGCTCAAACTGCCAGTGATCAGCCACTTTACACAAGATTTCTCGGCTGCCCTTGGGAATCCTTTTCGATGGCTTGTTGAACTTCGAGCTGAGGGTGGAGATTTCGAGGAAGGGGCCATTTAATGCAGGGGACACCCTTCCTACGAATCCTCACCCTTGTTCCTTCATGCTTGGCTATCATCTGGCTCATAATTGCTTGGCCTTGGTCCAAAATTCGTCCAAAAATCTGCATTAACCACGTGTTAGCCATTTTGGCCAGGTGACTATCCTCATTCGTTCAACTAACATAAATATACTCAAAAAACATGCAAAAAATATGAAAAATGGTGGATTGACAAAGAATAGTTAGGCAAAATGAGCCCAATAAGTTACCCAATTCCGTGGCTCATCACCTCGGTCACCAAAAGCTGAACATCACCAAAGGTGGCATTGCCAAAAGT
Source organism: Pinus taeda (assembly GCA_000404065.3). Taxonomy (NCBI): domain Eukaryota; kingdom Viridiplantae; phylum Streptophyta; class Pinopsida; order Pinales; family Pinaceae; genus Pinus; species Pinus taeda. The sequence continues at coordinate 159,825 of APFE031759697.1, read as the reverse complement.
ATAGGTGTTATGGTGACATTCAAGGTTCGTCACGAATATTGATTATAATTATGGATAGTTACCGTCACCATTTCATATGAACAATAATGATTTATGGTGATGGATCTTTAATGACCATAACTATTGGTGCATATATGTGGTGACGTTCATTAACCGTCACCAAAAGCTGCATTGCTAGAAGTATAGGTGTTGTGGTGCCATTCAAGGTCCATCACGAATAATGACTATAATGACAAACAATGATCGTCACCATTTCATATGAACAACAATGATTTATGGTTATGGACCTTTGAGGGTTGTCATTATTGATGCGTATATATGGTGGCATTCGTTGACCGTCACCATTTCATAATTTTGGTGAGGGTCAAAAAATGTCATCAAAGCTCATTGGTGATGGTAAAAAGAGCCTCCATCACCAAAAAATTATCATCGCCATTCCATATGGATGTCAGGGAACGATAGAATTGAACCACCAACCTCCTGCTTGTAAAGAAGGTGCTCTTCCATTGAGCTCGCAGCATTTAAAGAACTATATTTTTAAAAATTAGACCTTGAAACTTCATAAATTGTAAATTCTACAACTTTCAATAAATTAAAGTCTTGGCAATATTTTACTAAACAAGCAAAGCAACATTGAAGCTGTAGGTCCCTACCTAATGGTTATTGAAGTTATGAAAATTGGGTGGAGTGAAAAATAGTTATGTATAAGAGAATCAATATGTTCAGTTGAATACTTAATTAGAAGTGAAACTATGAAGACATTTATAACCTATAAATGACCTATAACTATCAAATACACCAAATATTCCAAAGGAAATGTCATAAGTGGATAGCATATGGAAGAAGAGGAGGCAGGGACTTGCAACCCTTGTACATCTTGACATGCCTTAACACTTGGCACATCTTAGTTTGTTTGACATGTCTTCCTACTATTTGGCACATCTTAGCATGCCCTAACATTCACTAACACACCTTGGAAGTCATGACCTCACAACTAGCATTGCATTTTTCCATGACTTGGGAACCTTACATTCACTAGAACACCTTGGAACTCCCTAGTTGTCATGCCCTTTCTTATCCTCCATAATGTCCCAAGCTGATGAGGAGATCGATGGAGGTAACCACAGAATAATATTTCAGTTTGGTAGCTAGCCCTACCAAACTAGAGAGGTGTCTCTTTATGAAATCACAACCAAGAGATGACTAGAACGTAAAGGATTTTAGGCTAGATAGCTAGGCTCAGGCGGGTTTTTTGAAAATTTAAGGACTTGGAACTCTATCCATTGGTGTCTTGTCTGGTAGGGACTTTGTCAAGGAGGAAAGGACTTGGAACTCTTTCTAGGATAAAGATCCTAATATGCATGACATAAGCTCCCTAGAATAGAGTACCTCCTACCTAAAAGAGTGTCCCCTGCTCAAAATATAGAACCCTTCTCTACTGTGCACTTTTCTTAAAGATAAGTCTATGCATAAAATAGTACTAAGAAAAACACCTAAATTAAGAAAAGTGAGCATCTAAGTCAAACTATAAAAGTATAATAAATATGGCTCTATATAAGTTTGGGAAACACTAGACAAGCATGATTTCATACAACAACAATAAGATGCCTAAAATGGATGTGATTCTTTCATCATTGCTATACCCTCATAGAAAAACTGGAATCTATAGCATGTACCCCAAGGCTGGGTGCATCTGTTGAAGGTGTGGATTGAAAGGATCTGCTGAGATGAAGTACTATTGAAGGATAAACACCTTCAAAACAATAGATAAAGTCTACTGTGAATTCAAACCATTTGGACACAGACCAAGGCTGCTATTGGGTACACTTCTCCGCTGAATAGAACTGCAATGTATTGTAGTGTTGCTCAAGAAAAAACACCTTTAGTGCAACACAGATAAAACTCTAACAGATATTACCATTATGGCCTCAGTTGTCGATGATATCATCAATATAGGCAACAACTTTGATAATTGAAAAATTAAAAGGTGAGATGCATAGATCATTTGAAATTACATATTGGGACATAATTTATTATTGTTTAGGAGTGTTAGTATAGAAAATGGAAGGTATCCTATTGCATCTTTATGTCACAGGCCAAGGATGCGAAGAAATACATAAAATATTCAATAGAATGGTATAAGTCCATTGCAGGTTCTTTTGAAACGGGAATGGAATTCTCCTTGTGCGGGTTCTAATCTAGTGGGTATAACTTTAAATAAGAAACTGATAGTTATGGGGTTGAAATTGTCTCGCAATTCATGAAAAGTCCAAAATATTTTAACTAGAAAGAAGCAGAGCGAGTCGTCAGGTTTATGGAAGGGAACACCCTATTCATAGGAAGATAACTTGAAATTAGTTGGGCATATTATTTCTCGTCTTCTTGTACGTGTGTGCTTTCAAAAGATAACCACATCCAAAGACTCAATAACAACTATAGTAAAGTTTATAGATCTAAAGAACTTATGAGAAAACCCATCGCTTAGTGACAATTGAGCGAGGAATATGTCAAAGGATTCAATCTTGCACTCAGTCATAAAAAAGAAGTTGGGGTATTTAGCATCTTGCCAACAAACCGACTCCAACCATAATGTCAAAGGCAGGTTAATTGCGAAACCTCTTTCCCACTTTGTAGTATTGTTCCCTCTTGAATTCCAATAGGTATTTGGTTGCTTAGATCCACAAAACGCATGCCAGGTAAATTCTGCATGATACAATTGTGACGTGAAAGCTTGACACGCTCTAGTTTCCCTCTAAAAGAGGGTAAGTCAAAATATTATGAAAATCTTAACTGTAATTTGATCATACACTGTGGAGGTATTGCATGGAATAAACAATACACTATCAGTGCACTAATGAAGAGCTCAAAATAAATGAATTTCTTATTGCTACAATAGCACCTCTTTGGATTCTCAGATAAAGCACCTAACTTGCATGGAAAAATATTCCTAGAATAGAGTACCTCCTACCTAGAAGTGTGTCCCCTGCTCAAAATATAGAACCCTTCTCTACTATGCACTTTTCTTAAAGATAAATCTATGCATAAAATAGAACTAAGAAAAACACCTAAATTAAGAAAAGTGACCATCTAAGTCAAACTATAAAAGCATACTAAATATGGTTGTATCTAAGTTTGGGAAACACTAAACAAACATGCTTTCATACAACAACCACAAGATTCCTAAAATCGATGCACTTCTTTCATCGCTGCTACAACCTCATAGGAAAACTATAATCTACAACATGTATCTCAAGGCTGCATGCATCTACTAAAGGTGCAGACCGAAATGATCTACTAAGATGAAGTATTGTTGAAGGAGAAAAACCTTCAAAACAATACATAGAGACTAATGTGCAAGCAATCCATCTACACACAGGCCAAGGTTGCTCCTGGGTACACTTCTCCCCTAAATGGAAACTACAGTGTATTTCTGCTCTACTGAAGGAGAAACACCTTCAGAGAAACACGAATAAAACTATAACATATATTGTCAATATGGTATATGTTGTATAATATCTCATCAATATAGGTAAAAATTCCGATAATTGAAAAACCAAAAGGTGAGCTACATAGATCATTTGAAATGATAGATTTGGGCATACTTTATTATTTTTTAGGAGTGTTAGTATAGAAAATGCAAGGTAGCCTGTTGCATCTTTATGTCATAGACCAAGGATGTGAATAAATACAGGAAAGATTATATAGCATGGTACAAGTCGATTGCAGGTTATTTCGAAACAAGAATGGAGTTCTCCTTGTGCAGATTCTAATATATTGGGTATAGATTTAAATAAGAAATTGATAGTTATGGGGTTGGAATTGTCTCACGATTCATGGAAAGTCCCAAATTTGTTCACTAGAAAGAAGTAGAGTGAGTCATTAGGTTTATGAATGGGAACACCCTATTCATAGGTAGATAACTTCAAATTATCCAGGCATATTATTTCTCCTCTTCTTGTACATGTGTGCTTTGAAAAGCTAACCACCTCCAAACACTCAAGAAAAACTCTAGTAAAGTTTATAGGTGTGAAGTGCTTCTGAGAAAACCCATCACTTAATGACAATTGAGCGAGGAATATGTCAAAGGATTCAATCTTGCACCCAGTCATAAAAAGGAAGCTCGGGTATCCAGCATCTTGCCAACAAACTGACTCCAACCATAATGTGAAAGCCAGGTTAACTATGAAACCTCTTTCCCACTTTGTAGTATTGTTACCTCTTGGATTCCAACAGGTATCTTGCTGCTTAGATCCACAAAACTTGTCCCAGGTAAAATTTGCACGATACTGTGGCGTGCAAGCTTGACACACACTCTAGTTTCCCTCTAAAAGAGGGTAAGTCAAAATATTATGGCAGGCTTAACTGTAATTTGATGATACACTCTTGAGGTATTGTATGGAATAAACAATTATATACTATCAATGCACTAATGAAGAACTCAAAATAAACGAATTTCTTGTTGCTACAATAGCGCCACTCTTCAGATTCTCCAAGGAGCCACTAATTTATACACATTTGGAATGTTTACTTGGTCTGTAGAAAGATTAAGAAATGGTAGTGATCACTCTTTTCCCTCCCATGGAAGGTCTATGTAGAGTCAGCAATAAATTGATTTAAAAGTGAGGTATATGACTGAAAAATAGGAGTTCAACTCTTCAACTCTAATTTAGTGGCAAGGAAATATTCAACTGTAAATGCTTGATCTTCTACAGTGTAAATTTCTAGATAAATGGCTAGTGTATATCTGTCCATTGTCCACATATCCCAAAAAACCATGTATGTCTGGACTCTAGTTGTGTGTAAGAGAGGGGATATCACATAAATAATCCATTATCAAAAGAAAAAGTTAAAGCACAACATTCTATGGAGATTTTTTTTTAAATTACATACCTTAGAAAGTTTGAAAGGACATAATTGAAGTTTCCGTGTCCTTCCACACTTCATTAAATATGCCCCATTTCCAATGCATATGTGACCTGTAGAATCACAATCAACAAATAAAATATGAAAAGTAAGTATAATAAATTAAAGTACCTTTGTTATACCTCAAGCAAATGGACTATGGGAAATTGGATTCATTCTCTACAAAAGATGATATAGCAAGATCTAATTACATTTTAAATTGAAACAAAGGTAAATTGGATTCATGCTCTGCAATAGACGATATAATGAGATTTAATGACATTTTCAACTCAAACAGAGGTAATTTGAGCAAGCTCAAGGTCCAAAATGATGGCATCCAACTTCTAAGTGGCATTTATTGTATATATCTAGCTAGAGGCTATAACATAAAGAGATTTGTTATATGTGAAGATAAAAAAATGATAGGAATGTGAAATTTTGACCAACAGCTATAAGTTCCTTTCAAGGACTAGATCAAACCATAACATTGTTATCAAGATAAGCAACTCACCCATGCTAGTATGCTTCTAGTAGTTTCATGATAAAACTCAAACTTAATCAACTTCGAGCAACATAAATTAACCGACAATATGACTGAGGTTGGTCACCTAAGGATTATATCATACTATATTACCTTTTGCATCTAACATAGAAAATGACTGTGAAAGAAATGAAGACAAATCAATGATTATGATGGATGCATGTGATGAAATAAAATAAAAAAAAGACCTTTCTTCTTGCTATTGATGAGCCTTCTAGGGGATTCTTGGATGAAGTTGATCTTGATCTGCTTACTAAAATCAAAGAGACACTTTCTAGCTACTCTGATTTGATGGACAAAAACCCTAATGCTTATGAAAATGAATATGGAAATCAATGAGCATCGATGAACCTGGTCTTGAAGAGGGTTTTCCCAGTTGGGTTCCCTAGAAAATTTTGTTTTTTTTGCTATAGTGTGACAATGTTTTATTTCTGTTCTATTCCACTACAAATTGGTAGAGATATTTTTTGTCTTGGTGCAACAATTAGTTTCAAATTTATTCATTCAAGCAGTAGTAGAATTTGAAGGAAATTCTACACAAGGGACAATTAATCTATATTTTCACTTATATCTTTTGCAAGTAAAATTCACAACAAAATTTTCATCCAAAGTGTTTAGGTTACTAGTAAGTGGTATCACATCATATCTCAACATTGCAAGGTATAAATCATACTATTCAATAAGGTTGAGACTTGAGATACAAAAATCTTCCCAAGTTATGCAAGCAAGAAAATTGCTGCTTTTTAGTTCTAAACCTATCCAACCAGAACCAAATTCTGCCATTTTCAACACCCTCTAGTCAAAGTTATTCCTGGCCTCATTCAACTCAATTAAGAATATGTCAATATGATTGAGATTTCTTCTTCAGTTCATGCTTCTAAGTTATATATTTATGGAACCTAATATATCATTTATGTTAATTGATTATGCATTCAAAATTATTTAGTCCGTCTAGCGCATCTACCTAATTTTCTGATCAGTTTCTAGGCAGACTCTATCAGACATTTACAACAGAATATAGAAGATTGTTTTAGTACCTAGTGTTATAAAACTCTAATCTGGAAAAAGTATTTTGGATTGTTTCCCTAAAAATATTTACAAAATTTTCAATCCCATATCCATTTCAGGGAGAATTTTAGATTGTTTTTGGAAAATTTGAATGCAACTAAAAGAAATTCTTCCCATTTGCTCAAAAGATTCCAGCACCAAATATGATTGAATTCACAGAACTTAAGATTTGGAAATAATTAAATTTCACTTTGCTTTTCTAGGACCATATATGAGTGAATTCACAAAACCTGAGATTTGGATTCTGGAAGCACATAAATTTCACCTCATTTATTAGGATTGGAATTTTCTTGAGATGCAAACATGTAGTATTAAGGATCTAGTTTGCTTGTTTAAGGACAATGCTCAGTTTATAAATAGTGATACAAGAATTCTTGTATACATGCCTCACACAGTTCTTTGGTCACAACTAATGAAATAGAGCTCCATCAATACATAACTAACAAGGTAGAATGTAAGAGAGCATCTTCTTTTCAACATATACTCTGACAAAAGTAAACATCTATACAGTCATATAAAGTTGTCACCGCACCTAAAAAGGAATAAAAAACCAAAACAAAAATAGGAACAGACTTGGATTGTTATGGTTGCTCTAACAAAATGTTAAATAGGATCAATATGTTAATATGGAAAATAGTGTAGTTGATTATGATTTATTGAGCCCAAGGGTTTAGCCCAACTGAATGTCATTAATGTTGTTGGATATTTGGCTAGTTCTGTGTTGGCAGGTGCCTTGTTCGAAATCCCTTGGGTGAGGTGCACTAGTCAATGCGAATGGGTTTACCAGGGATGTCATCCATGAATGTGGAGAAACATCCATTAGGATTCCCTAGAGAGTTTTTCTTTGAAAGATTAAAAATAGGATTTCCTAAAGAGAAATTTTGAGATGCATATAGTGTACACCCAGGAAAGTCAACTCTATAGAGACAAACCATAAAAGAAGGAAAAATATAGATGCTCCAATATAGTAAAGGCCATCAATTATAATCATGAAGAGATTATATTTCAGGTATTCTTATGGATAGTAAGACAATATGCCTGCATACCCTTATGTGTGGTCTATTGTCAAACAAAGATCTTACTAAGAATGGATCCTGTGATCAAGTGAAATAGTGCTAATGTCAATGATGAAGTGAGTGATCGAGTAAAATATGAATTGTGATTGATCTTCGGTTATATGGTTGTGATCTACTTCCCTCTTCTACAACTAATTGTTGGACAATTACAGATAGATAAGTATTCCTAAATTTATATATGAATTGTATTGAATTATTACTAATTTTTTTATGGTTTATTTCATTGTTAAATTAATTTTTAGGTTGCCCTCAGCTGCTTGTGTTAGCAGTATTTGTGATTTATGGATTCGCGATTAATGGAATGGTTTTGTGTATTTAGGTTGCATAAATATATAGTTTCATGCATGTCAATAGTAAATAGTTAATATCAATTACTTCGTAAATTTGTGTTCAATTTTTGTGTGAATTATTCAGTTCAAATACTTCGTAAATTTGTGTGAATTCAGGTTCAGTTTTTGTGTAAATTTTGGTGGTAAACTGAAGTACCACATCCTCAAAGTGCACATAATTTATTGGGTATATTACATGCATGGACCAATACCATGTAGCTACGTTTGACATGCAGGCCCTAAAAATCTAACTCCTATAAAATAGGAGAACTACCCACAACGACATGCACCTATAAATGGAACCAACATGATGGAATATGGAACATACAAATATAGGGGTTGAAATTCCCTTAATGCACGTTAGAGCATCTAGCTCGATGAACCTCAGAGTTTGAGAGAAAGAGTGAGTAGATCGCAGAGTATTGGCTTATTTCAGTCTTTACAGAAAATTTATGTAATTTTTAGTTATGAATAATATAAGTTTTAAAGTAAATTCTACTAATTTTCATAATTTAAAAGTTTATTTCAGTCTTTACAAAAAATCTAAATAATTTTTAGTTATGAATCATACAAGTTTTAAAATAAATTCTACTAACTTTCATAATTTAAGGGTGCTTTCACTGATCCAGAAATAGAGAATGAAAAAAAAGAATAGGACCTTACTGATGATGACATCATCGTAAGGGTGCTAGAGCTTCATTTTTATTCCATTGGAGTCTAGCGAGGTGTGTAGTATTCTCATAATAGCCTTGGTGACCACAATGTTAGAAATTTTGAACATCTAAGCCTCTCATTTGGCTCTTCTGCCCTGCTTCTTTATTATAATAAATGGCTTCCCAAAGTCATCAAATGCCAATTCCATCCCTACAAACAGTAACAAAGTGAGGCACAAAGATTAAAGCATAAAATTAAAAGCAAGGATGAAAAAAATAGTGAATTTTGAATGAGAGATCTGAGGAGTGTGTACTCCTCCCTATGTGGAAGAAGACTAAAAGTGGGGTGGAAATGCAGTGAGGTTATAAATGAAACATACTTGGGTGCCATTAATGGATTGAAGATCTAATGGTGGGGTTTGATATCAATCTACTACCGGTAAAACCTTAATTCACAACTCTCTTCAATCTCGTTTTCCTCTCCCCATGTGAAAAGTTAAAATATGGTACTCATAAAGTTAAAAGCAAGGATGAAAAAATAGTGAATTTTGAACCAAAGATCTGAGGTGAATGTACTCCTCCCTGTGTGGAAGGGGTGGAAATCCAACAAGATTAGAAATGAAACATACCTGGGGCCATTAATGGATTGAAGATCTAATGGTGGGGTTAGAGACCTAAGGTGTGTGTACTCCTCCATGTGTGGAAGGATACTAAAAGTGGGTTGGAAATGCAGCGAGGTTAGAAATGAAAGATACATGGGCACCATTAATGGATTGAATATCTAATGGTGAGGTTTGATATCAGTCTACTACTGGTAAAACCTTAATTCACAACTCTCTTCAATCTTGTTTTCCCTCCCTCATTTTCCCTCCCGCCTGTGAAAAGTGAAAATATGCTACTCGTTTTCCCTCTGCCTTATGAAAAGTGAAAATTTAATTCACAACTCTCTTCAATCTCGTTTTCTCTCCCACCTTGTGACAAGTGAAAATATCTACTCGTTTTCCCTCTACCTTATGAAAAGTGAAAATTTAATTCACAACTCTCTTCAATCTCGTTTTCTCTCCCACCTTGTGACAAGTGAAAATATCTACTCGTTTTCCCTCCGCCCTATGAAAAGTGAAAATATACTACTTGTTTTAGAACACTCATTTTCCCTTTGCATTATGAAAAGTGAAAATTTAATTCACAACTCCCTTCAATCTCGTTTTCCCTCCCAACTCCCTTCAATCTCGTTTTCCCTCCCACCCTGTGAAAAGTGAAAATATCTACTCGTTTTCCCTCCGCCCTATGAAAAGTGAAAATATACTACTTGTTTTAGAATGTAAATGAAGATTGGAATTGGGAGGGTTTTGTTACATCAAAATTCGTTTTCCCTACCTCGCTTTCCCTTCCGCCTATGAAAACTAAAAATATGTTGCTCATTTTCCCTCCACCGTATGGAAAGTGAAATTTTAATTCACAACTCTCTTCAATCTTGTTTTCCCTCCCACCCTCTGAAAAGTGAAAATATCTACTCGTTTTCCCTCCGCCCTATGAAAAGTGAAAATATACTACTTGTTTTAGAACGTAAATGAAGATTGGAATTGGGAGCACTATGTTACATCAAAATTAAGGATGATTTTTTTCAAAAATGTTAAAATTTCACTCCCTAAAAAACAATAAATACAATATTTATAGAGTATAGAGTAGATGTGTAGTTGTAATGTAAGTATGTAAACAATTCTAAATATGGACTTAGTTAAATAATAATAGTAATAATAATAATAAAAATCAAAAGTATCGGGATGAGTGCAAAAATCTAAATGTTGCTTAGTTAATAATAAAAATAATAAAATTCAATTTGTTATATTTTGATTTTGTTATTCACTTGTGAATAGGTTTTGTTACAATACCATGAGCCAATACCATGGTTAACAATACCTCAATCCCAAAAACCATAACTTATTTCACAACCAAAATATTTTATAACAATATGACAAGATTATTAACCATGGATATTCACCCCCCACTTTACAGTGGATATTATTAACATGTAAAAAATTGGTTTTGTTATAATACCATGGGCCAATACTATGGCTTATCAATACCACATGCTCTAAAAATATAACTTATTTCACAATCAAAATATTTTATAACAATATGAAAATATTCAAAATTGGTTTTGTTATAATACCATGGGCCAATACTATGGCTTATCAATACCACATGCTCTAAAAATATAACTTATTTCACAATCAAAATATTTTATAAAAACATGAAAATATTCTTAACCATGGATATTCATTCTCACTTTACTATGGATATTATTAACTTGGAAATAGACTTTGTTACAATACGGTGGGCTAATACCATGGCTTATCAATATCACATGCCCAAAAAACATAATTTATTTCAAAATCAAAATATTTTATAAGAATATGACACGATTCTTAATCATGGATATTCACCCACACTTTTTCATTGATATTATGAACTTGTGAATAGGCTTTGTTACAATAGCATGGGCTAATACCATGGCTTATCAATACCACATGCCAAAAAATCATATCTTATTTCACAATCTAAATATTTTATAACAATATGACAAGATTCATAACCATCGATATTCACCCCCACTTTACCATGCATATTATTAACTTGTAAATAGGCTTTGTTACAATACCATGGGCCAATACCATGGCTTATCAACACCACATGCCCAAAAACCATAACTGATTTCACAATAAAAATATTTTTATTTTATTTTATTTTATAAATTTTTTTATTTGAAGCTCCTAGGAAAAGGGTTGTAATTAGTTTTCATATATATATAAACCCTCTATCCTCAAGACTACTAAAATTATTCCCATATAAATTAAATTAAGGTTTTAAGTAAATTAAAAATGAGAATAATTTTCTATTTAAAGATGTGAAATTTATATAATACAAATATTAGTAAGAACCAACATAGATCTATCTTAAATAAGGATCCAAGTGATGATAGGAAGCAAAGTGAAGGGAAGAGAGGGGAGGGAGATAGTGAGAAATATGGAGGGTGGAGAGAGAGAGAAAGAAAGCGACAGTGAGAGAGTGGTGGGGGAAGACGGAGAGAAGGAGCTAGGAAGAGAGAGAGGGGAGAGAGATAAGAAGAGACGGGGGGAAAAAGATATGGAGTTGGAGGGGGAGAGAGAGGGAGGAAAGAACTAAGGCATAGGGAGATAGAGGTGGAGAGAGAGAGGGAGAGAAGAGAGGAGGGAAGAGAGAGAATAGGTGGGGATAAATATAGGGAAAGAAGGGAAAGAGACAAAGAGGGAGGCACAGAGATGGAGGGGGGAAAGAGAGAGAGAGTGATGGGGAGGGACAGAGGGAGATGAGATAGAAAGGGAGGGAGAGAAAAGAGAGATGAATTTGGAGGGCGAGAGAGGGAAGGAAGAAGAAAGACATACAAGGACAAAGGTAGAGAGAGAGGGAGTGTCAAGGGAGCGATGGAGAGAGGAGATATAGAGGGAAGAGAGAGAGGAAGAAAGAGATAGATATGGAAAGAGAGTGTGTATATTTGGGGGGTGAGATAGAAAGAGGGAATAATAAAGAGACACATAGATACAAATATAGATATTATATAGTATTATATAACCAGTCTAGATCCATCTTAACCTAGATCTATCAAGTGCCAAAAAAAAGGTTTTCACATTGAGAGATTGGATCCCTCTTGGCGCTTGATAGATCTGGGTTAAGATGGATCTAGGCTGGTTTAATAAGTTTGTAGTTGTATTTGATAAACTAACACTATTTTTATGGTTGTGTTTGAAACATTTTTTCCATATTTGGTGTATTTATCATAATAATATAGTCTAACTCTAATTTAATTCTAAGCTTACCTTTTTTATGCAATGATTTTGTTGTTAGTTTATAGAGATAGACATGTTATACTTTTGGAATTTGTAAAGGAAACACGTGCTCTTAACTTGTTTGTATTGAAAACATTTAAGTGTAAGAAAGAAATATGCCCTCTTAACTTGGTCGTATTAAAAACATAAGTGTTCTTGTATACTAGGTGGGTGCAAACAAGAGGGAGTATAAGTGGATTAAATAGTTAAAAACAAATGTTAGTTAAGGTGAAAGTTACAAAAATCTAACAAATAGGCTAGGATTTGGATATTACTGTTTTGGGACGTCTAAAGTTGAAGGTGCATTTTATGGAGGTGTAGTCTAAGCCCTTGGGTGTAGTGCACATATTATGGGTATTTTGGACTTTTGGTGTGTGTTAGTGGTGTCAACTAGTGGTGGAGAGTCCAACCAATGAGTAGGCACAATGTTTCATTTGCAAGGTTGTCATCAATCAAGTATTCTCCCTATCTACCCAACTCTAAGATGAGGAGTGTGCATAATGGACTTATTATTGTAACAAATTTCAAATATTTGATTATCTTTAAGTTCAAGGGCTTGAAGTGGTTGCCTCAACCTACAAATGTTTAAAGAAACTATGTGTTTTTCAATTAAAACCTTGGGGTCAAGGAGTTGCAAAAGAGGAAGGCCTTATGGCTATTTTTAAGGGGTTGTAATGACCCTCGTCTTGTGGTAAATATGTAGATATGATGCTAATGGTCCTGATCTTAGTACATTCAAGTATATAATGTAAATATTTTCCTATCCCCTTGCATTTTATAAATATGATAAATATTTTTTGGTTACCCTGATGTACACGTTGAAGTTCCACTTGCATGATTATGGGAAACACTTCTCAATTATCCTTGTGTACGTGGGGAAGATCATAATTACTCTATGCCCACAAATATAATAGTGAATAGTATATAACTAAATCAAAACCCTAACCATGGACCCAATATCCATTTATGAGGCTTCAACCAATGGTCCTTCGTTAAGGTAACCACCTATAATTATTGATTAAACATTTTTATAACTCAATGAACCTTGTATTAACTAGGGGGAGTTAGATGGAACCTAAATGACTTCAAGGTGAGGGTAATAACAAAGGTTAAACATATACCATAATAACCTATACATATGTCTTTATACCAGGGGCATGATACAAGTATAAGGAACTCTATTAATGGGGGGGTTAAAGAGCATATAGCTCGACTCATATAGTTGTAAGAGTAAAAATAATTCGACCCAAGACCTAAGAAGAGACTGACAGACACTCACAGGCATAATATTTACAGGCCTTGATGCAGTCAATGAGTGTGGGGATATATTTTTCAACCTATTAGCACACATGAATGGATTTTTCTCCTCCCTCACACCTTGTCAATTCTAGAATAGACCTAGGAAGAGGGAAAATGACAGATAGGGAAAAAATGGGAGGCCAAATGGTAGGAAAGGGAAAATCCAGTTAGCCAAGCCCTAACTAACTAGAAGGTTGGAGTGAGAAGTAGAAAGAGAAGAGAAATTGGGATAAGGAGAATAGGAAGCAAAAGAGCATAGTGAGAGGAGAGTAAGGGAGAAGGAACTGATAGTGAACAAGATGAGGAGAGGGAAATCAAAGGCAAGGAAGACACTAGGTAACTACTCGAAGGGTGTTGTTTCAAGGAGGGTGTCACACTTGGACATTGTGGGGTTTTCACCATGAAGATAACAAACTAAATTCTGATGTCAGAGGAAAGCCTCCATCATGTTGTTGAAGTGTACATTTGACATTTATGGCATCGAACTACCACTTCTCTGCATCTAATTGACAATCAAGTTCTCGGGTCTACCCCAATGGGAAAATCACTACCATGAATCTCTTTAGAGAACTACAATTTCCAAAAGATCTTATAGTCATGTATTTGTTGGTTAGTTTTGCAATCCAAGATTTATCATCATGCTTGTGGCTTAGTCACCTTCCAAGTAATGTCATAAAAACACCTAGTAATATTTTCACACTGAACACTATACAATAAACTTAACGCTAATATCTTAGTGAAGAACAAGTAACTAGCTAGACTCTGGAAGGGTTTTTGGATTGATTGTTAGTGAAACTCACTGTAGTTAGGTGTGCCAATGTGTGTTGAGTGTTAGCAAGTGCTAGGGAAACACAAGGGAGCACTAGGTCAAAATACATGGAAATGAATTAATAATTCTCTACAAATCTACCTCTGAGATATATGTAGAAAATATGACTGTAGATTAACTCGATAATGCAATATACCAAAGAAAAATACTATAATATACTTCTACTATCATACTTGCGAAAGCTTAAAGATATAGCAAGAATCAAGCTGAACACATATAACCAGAAGAGGAAGAATCAATGCACATGAAACACAGAAAATACTCAGGGGAAAGCCTCAGCTTAAAACCCCACTATCTATATTATCATACAAGGTGGAAATACATCATAATTACACAAAGCCTTAGCTCCACAGCTAGCCATCTCTTAGTACAATCCTCCTGGATGCTCACAGGCAATCAAAGCTTCTCACAAGCCTTCTCCTCTACCCTCCAAGGTCCTATTTCCTTGCACAGTTTCTCTGGGTGATCCTCCTGTTACCAAGTGGAAGACTAATCACACACACTGATCCTACACCCTGTCAGAACTGCGCAATCCTCAAGGAACCTTTCCTTGACTACATGGATGAGTTTCATTTATAGGAAAACACATGCAACTGACAGTAACTTGTCCTTGGCATTTAGCTCAACTGTGTCTTTCTCTGAATAGACTCGCATGAGTTACTGATGAGAAAATCTTCAGTTATCTGGAGTACACTCATTGGATGCATGCATGCATTAACTCACTGAACTCACAATTAGTTCCTCAAACAGTTTGGAACTAATTTAACAGGATTTAACTCAGTAAATTGAGCTAACTAATTACAACTCAAAGATAACTCAATCTTATCTCCTTAATTAAGGGATAATCTCGTTAATTTAAGGGATAATTGTTGCATGATTTCAGAAAGACTTCTAACTTGAATTTCACCAACTAATTAATCCATAATGAATTAATTAATTACTTTTCAAGCAACTGGTGAGCCTAAACTAGAATTTTCATTCTCAATTTTAATTCAAGGACAAATTAAAATTGGAATATTCTGGATTCTATTTTTAACATTTCTTGTTGCTATTTTCAACACCCCCTCTCAACAAGAAAGGAATTCAACTCGATCCAAATCCTAAACCTTTGGAATGTTCTGCATGCAACACTTGGCTCGAGTGTTGTACCTCCAACAACTCCAGAAACAAAAAAAGGGCATCCAACCTGAATCAGAATGATGCCTCTATCATCAAAGTCTCTGACTGCTATTGCCTCTGTCAACTGAAAACTTTGCGCTTTAGCTGACTCTACATTTCTGCACTGTTGTCAATCCTTCTCTGTGCTCTTTAGTATCTAACTGCTCTACCCTCTGTCACCTTGATCTCTGACTGCATCAATCCCACTGAATACTCCTGCTACTATGTACTTTGGGCTCCTGTAGCAACGTACGATCCACGAGATAAAACCTCTCAATGGACCCTGCCCAATTTCAACCTTCTTGAGACTATCACTTCACATCGCCCCACCTCACACCTGGAGGTATGGCTGCATGTGATCCCTCTGCTGAATCTAATTGTGGCTCCTCCATAGTTGTCTCAGAATTCTTTTGGGACTGCATGTTGAGAGGTAATTTACTCTCCCTCTCAACCACCAAATCTCTAACATTTGCCTTGCTCCTCAAGGCTTTGCATGCATGTTGAACCTCAAGGAAATAGTCTTGACTCATGAACTGATCTATTTCACTTGTCTCATGGTGACGTGTCTAAGGAAAACATTTCCCTTACTAAAGACAACATCGTAGCCTTTGTCCTCCAACATCACAACCGATACCAAGTTCTTCTTCAGTCCAGGCACATACCTCAGATCGGTTAGGGTGACAGAAGCTCCATGCTCCCTCTGAAAAGAAACAGTGCCCACTCCTGAAACACTAAACCTTTCATCATCACCCATCTCTATGCACATCTTGAGGTCTTTCTCCTCCAAGGTATTGAATAAAATTTTATCGCTGGTCATGTGGAATGAGGCTCCATTGTCAAGATACCAACCACAACCCATAATCGATCACACCATGCATGCGATGAGGGTAAAGTCCATTTTGAATTGAGAGGCTAATGCGTCACCTTCCAATCCTTTCGAGGATCCCTTCTTAGACTTATTCGATGGGAAATGAGTTGCATAATGTCCCATCATGTGACAATTAAAGCATCTCACTTTAAACTTGTCACCCTTCTTCCCTCCATGAGAAGAATTCGATTCATAATGGGATGCCTTCCCCTTCCCTTTCCTTTTCTTACTTGCTAAGGCCGAATTTTCTTCATCATCATCCTTGGATGAAGAACCATCTCATGTGCTCTTCCTGATATCCTCCTGCATGAGATCCGACCACAATTGTTCCCAATCCAACAGTTTCTCCCTTCCATTCACAGAGTCCTGGTCACTATTCCAACTCTTTGGAAGGCCAAATAGATCGAGGCTCACCATATCATCATCGGCAGTAGTTATTCCCACACTTCCAAGCTCATCTCTATAGGTGGTGAGCTTGTTTAGATATTTGGAAATAGTATCGTCGTTCTCCATCTTGATTCTTTGAAGCTTATCCTTAAGCGTCAATTTCCTCTGGTTGCTATTGTTCTAGTAGAGGTCCATCAATGTCTTCCACATTGAATATGGAGTATCCTTCCCATGGAGACTCAAGACAATGGTCTTGAACTCCCTCAAGGATGATATGTCTTGCCCTCGCCACAAACTTCTTCCACTCAGTCAAATCTTGTGCATTAGTTGAACCTGGCTTTTGTATTTCCTGATCAATGAAATCCTTCAAGCTGTTGTCTTCTAATACAGCCTCCATGCGATCTTTCCATGCTATGTAATTTGAGCTTCCTTCCAAGGCATAGTCGAGTCTCAAGCCATAGAACACCATTGGCCGACCTTGAAGTATGATAAGAATTCGATTTGCACCTGCACCCCGAACTTCAAAATTCAAATTCTCTTCTCTGTATACTATTCAAAACTAAACTCATCTTTGAAACCATGTAAAAATTTCTCTATAGATCATCTAGCTATGATACCATGTAGAATTTCCTGCAAATTCTCTACAAATCTACCTCTAAGATCTATGTAGAAAATATGACTATAGATTAACTCGATAATGCAATATACCAAAGCAAAATACTATAATCTACTTCTACTATCAAACTTGTGGAATCTTAAAGATAGAGCAAGAATCGAGCTGAACACATATAACCAGAAGAAGAAGAATAAATGCACATGAAACACAGAAAATACTCATGGGAAAGCCTTAGCTAAAAACCCCACTATCTGTATTATTATACAAGGTGGCAATACATCAGTATTAAACAAAGCCTTAGCTCTCACAGCGAGCTAGCTCTCAGTACAATCCTCCTGGATTCTCACAGGCAACCAAAGCTTCTCACAAGCCTTCTCCTCTACCCTCCAAGCTCCTATTCCTTGGGCAGCTTCTTTGGGTGATCCTCCTGTTACCAAGTGGAAGACTGATCACTCACACTGATCCTACACCCTGTCAGAACTGCACAATCCTCAAGGAACCTTTCCTTGACTGCATGGATGTGTTTCCTTTATAAGAAAACACATGCAACTGATAGTAACCTGTCCTTGACATTTAGCTCAACAGGGTCTTTCTTTGAATAGACATGCATGATTTACTGATGAGAGAATCTTCAGTTATCTGGAGTACACTATTTGGATGCATGTATGCATTAACTAACTGAAATCACAATTAGCTCCTCAAACAGTTTGGAACTAATTTAGGTAGACTTAACTCAGGAAACTAAGCTAACTAATTACAAATGAAATATAACTCAATCTTATCTCCTTAATTAAGGGATAAGCTCCTTAATTTAAGGGATAACTGTTGCATAACTTCAAAAAGACTTCTAATTTAAATTTCTCCAACTAATTAATCCATAATGAATTAATTAATTATTTTTCAAGCAGCTGGTGAGACTAAATTCGAATTTTAATTCTCAATTTTAATTCAACGACAAATTAAAATTGGAATATTTTGGATTCTATTTTTAACATTTCCTGTTGCTATTTTCAACGCTCCCTCTCAACAATAAAGGAATTCAACTCTATCCTGATCCTCAACCTTTGGAATGTTCTGCATGCAACACTTCTCTCGAGGGTTGTAGCTCCAAAAACTCTAGAAACAAAAAAAATCATATAACCTGAATAAGAATGATGCCCCTATCATCAAAGTCTCTGACTACTATTGCCTATGTCAACTAAAAACTTTACACTTCTGCTGACTCTGCCTTTTTTGCACTATTGTCAATCCTTCTCTGCGCTCTTCAATATCCGACTGCTCTAGCCTCTGTCACTTTGATCAATAAATACATCAATCCCACTTATTCCTCCCTCTACTATGTACTTTGGGCTCCCGTAGCAAGGTACGATCCACGAGATAAAACATCTCAATGGACCCTGCCCAATTTCAACCTTCTTGAGACTATCACTTCACATCACCCCACCTCACACCTGGAGGTATGGCTGCATGTGATCCCTCTACTGACTCTAATTGTGGCTCCTCCATAGTTGTCTGAGAATTCTTCTAGGACTGCATGTTGAGAGGTAATTTTCTCTCCATCTCAACCACCAAGTCTCTAACATTTGCCTTGCTCCTCAAGGCTTTGCATGCATGTTGAACCTCAAGAGCATACAGGTTCTTGACTCATGAACCGATCTATTTCACCTATCTCATGGTGATGTGTCTAAGGAAAACCTTTCCCTTACTAAAGAAAACATCGTAGCCTTTGTCCTCCAACATCACAACCGATACCAAGTTCTTCTTCAGTCCAGGCACATACTTCAGATCGGTTAGGGTGACAGAAGCTCCATGCTCCCTCTGAAAAGCAACAGTGCCCACTCGTGAAACACTAAACCTTTCGTCATCACCCATCTCTATGCACATCTTGAGGTCTTTCTCCTAAAAGGTACTGAATAAAATTTTATCGCTGGTCATGTGGAATGAGGCTCCATTGTCAAGATACCAACCACAACCCATAATCGATCACACCATGCATGCGATGAGGGTAAAGTTCATTTTGAATTGAGAGGCTAATGCATCACCTTCCAATCCTTTCGAGGATCCCTTCTTAGACTTCTTCTATGGGAAATGAGTTGCATAATGTCCCATCTTGTGACAATTAAAGCATCTCACTTTAAAATTGTCACCCTTCTTCCCTCCATGAGAAGAATTCGATTCGTAATGAGATGCCTTCCCCTTCCCTTTCCTTTTCTTACTTGCTAAGGCCAAATTTTATTCATCATCATCCTTGGATGAAGAACCATCTCATGTGCTCTTCCTGATATACTCCTGCATGAGATCCGACCACAATTGTTCCCAATCCAATAGTTTCTCCCTTCCATTCACAGAGTCCTGGTCACTATTCCAGCTCTTTGGAAGGCCAAATAGAGTGAGGCTCACCATATCATCATCGGCAGTAGTTATTCCCACACTTCTAAGCTCATCTCTATAGGTGGTGAGCTTGTTCAGATATTTGGAAATAGTATTGTCATTCTCTATCTTGATTCTTTGAAGCTTATCCTTGAGCGCCAATTTCCTCTGGTTGCTATTGTTCTAGTAGAGGTCCATCAATGTCTTCCACATTGAATATGGAGTATCCTTCCCATGGAGACTCAAGACAATATGGTCTTGAACTCCCTCAAGGATGATCCGTCTTGCCCTCGGCACAAGCTTCTTCCACTCAGCCAACTCTTGTGCATTAGTTGAACCTAGCTTTGGTATTTCCTGATCAATGAAATCCTTCAAGCTGTTGTCTTCTAATACAGCCTCCATGCGATCTTTCCATGCTATGTAATTTGAGCTGCCTTCCAAGGCATACTCGAGTCTCAAGCCATAGAACACCATTGGCCGACCTTGAAGTATGATAAGAATTCGATTTGCACCTGCACCCCGAACTTCAAAATTCAAATTCTCTTCTCTGTATACTATTCACAATTAAACTCAGCTTTGAAACCATGTAAAAATTTCTCTATAGATCATCTAGCTCTGATACCATGTAGAATTTCCTGCAAATTCTCTACAAATCTACCTCTGAGATATATGTAGAAAATATGACTATAGATTAACTCGATAATGCAATATACCAAAGCAAAATACTATAATCTACTTCTACTATCAAACTTGTGGCAGCTTAAAGATAGAGCAAGAATCGCGCCGAACACATATAACAAAAAGAAGAACAATAAATGCACATGAAACACAAAAAATACTCATGGGAAAGCCTCAGCTAAAAACCCCACTATCTGTATTATTATACAAGGTGGCAATACATCAGTATTAAACAAAGCCTTAGCTCTCACAGCGAGCCAGCTCTCAGTACAATCCTCCTGGATTCTCACAGGCAATCAAAGCTTCTCACAAGCCTTCTCCTCTACCCTCCAAGCTCCTATTCCTTGCGCAGCTTCTTTGGGTGATCCTCCTGTTACCAAGTGGAAGACTGATCACTCACACTGATCCTACACCCTGTCAGAACTGCACAATCCTCAAGGAACCTTTCCTTGACTGCATGGATGTGTTTCCTTTATAAGAAAACACATGCAACTGATAGTAACCTGTCCTTGACATTTAGCTCAATAGGGTCTTTCTTTGAATAGACATGCATGATTTACTGATGAGAGAATCTTCAGTTATCTGGAGTACACTAGTTGGATGCATGCATGCATTAAATAATTGAACTCACAATTAGCTCCTCAAACAGTTTGGAACTAATTTAGCTAGACTTAACTCAGTAAACTAAGCTAACTAATTACAAATCAAATATAACTCAATATTATCTCCTTAATTAAGGGATAAGCTCCTTAATTTAAGGGATAACTGTTGCATAACTTCAAAAAGACTTCTAATTTAAATTTCTCCAACTAATTAATCCATAATGAATTAATTAATTATTTTTCAAGCAGTTGATGAGACTAAATTCGAATTTTAATTCTCAATTTTAATTCAAGGACAAATTAAAATTGGAATATTTTGGATTCTATTTTTAACATTTCCTGTTGCTATTTTCAACACTCCCTCTCAACAATAAAGGAATTCAACTTGATCCTGATCCTGAACCTTTGGAATGTTCTGCATGCAACACTTCTCTCGAGGGTTGTAGCTCCAAAAACTCTAGAAACAAAAAAAAACATATAACCTGAATCAGAATGATGCCTCTATCATCAAAATCTCTGACTACTATTGCCTATGTCAACTAAAAGCTTTACACTTCTGTTGACTCTTCCTTTTGTGCACTATTGTCAATCCTTCTCTGTGCTCTTCAATATCTGACTGCTCTAGCCTCTGTCACTTTGATCTATAAATGCATCAATCCCACTTATTCCTCCCTCTACTATGTACTTTGGGCTCCCGTAGCAAGGTACGATCCACGAGATAAAACCTCGCAATGGACCCTGCCCAATTTCAACCTTCTTGAGACTATCACTTCACATCGCCCCACCTCACACCTGGAGGTATGGCTGCATGTGATCCCTTTGCTGACTCTAATTGTGGCTCCTCCACAGTTGTCTGAGAATTCTTCTAGGACTGCATGTTGAGAGGTAATTTACTCTCCCTCTCAACCACCAAGTCTCTAACATTTGCCTTGCTCCTCAAGGCTTTGCATGCATGTTGAACCTCAAGAGCATACAGGTTCTTGACTCATGAACCGATATATTTCACCTGTCTCATGGTGATGTGTCTAAGGAAAACCTTTCCCTTACTAAAGACAACATCGTAGCCTTTGTCCTCCAACATCACAACCGATACCAAGTTCTTCTTCAGTCCAGGCACATACCTCAGATTGGTTAGGGTGACAGAAGCTCCATGCTCCCTCTGAAAAGCAACAGTGCCCACTGCTGAAACACTAAACCTTTCATGATCACCCATCTCTATGCACATCTTGAGGTCTTTCTCCTCCAAGGTACTGAATAAAATTTTATCGCCGGTCATGTGGAATGAGGCTCCATGGTCAAGATACCAACCACAACCCATAATCGATCACACCATGCATGAGATGAGGGTAAAGTCCATTTTGAATTGAGAGGCTAATGCGTCACCTTCCAATCCTTTCGAGGATCCCTTCTTAGACTTCTTCTATGGGAAATGAGTTGCATAATGTCCCATCTTGTGACAATTAAAGCATCTAACTTTAAACTTGTCACCCTTCTTCCCTCCATGAGAAGAATTTGATTCGGAATGGGATGCCTTCCCCTTCCCTTTCCTTGCCTTACTTGCTAAGGCTTCATTTTCTTCATCATCATCCTTGGATGAAGAACCATCTCATGTGCTCCTCCTGATCTCCTCCTGCATGAGATCTGGCCACCGTCGTTCCCAATCCGACAGTTCCTCCCTTCCATTTACAGAGTCCTGGTAGCTATTCTAGCTCTTTGGAAGTCCAAGGAGAGAAAGTCTCACCATATCATCAATGGTAATAGTTATTCCCACACTTCCAAGCTCATCTCTACAGCTGGTGAGCTTGTTTAGATATGTGGAAATAGTATTGCCATTCTCCATATTGATTCTTCGAAGCTTATCCTTGAGTGTCAATTTCCTCTGGTCACTACTGTTTTGGTAGAGGTTCTTCAACGTCTTCCATGTTGAATATGGAGTATCCTTCCCATGGAGACTCGAGACAATATGGTCTCGAACTCCCTCAAAGATGATCTATCTCACCCTTGCCACAGACTTCTTCCACTCAGCCAACTCTTGTGCATTAGTTGAACCTGGCTTTGGGATTTCTTGATCAATGAAATCCTTCAAGCCGTTGTCTTCTAATACAACCTCCATGCGATTTTTCCATGCTATGTACTTTGAGCTACCTTCCAAGGCATACTTGAGTCTCAAGACATAGAACGCCATTGGCCAACCTTGAAGTATGATAAGAATTCGACTTGCTCCTGCACCATGAACTTCAAACTTTGAATTCTCTTCTCTGTATACTATTCAAAACTCTGATAAACTCAGCTCTAATACCATGGAGAAATTTCTCTATAGATCAGCTAGCTTCGATACTGTTGGGTCCCCATAATACTAGTGATTACCCCATTACTATTGTAGTTGTACCCCTTATTAATATTGTTGTGCCCCTATTGTACCCATATTGTTACTATTGTGCCCCATAGAAGCCCACTATTTATTATTGTGCGCTTACATTATGATTGTTATGTAGGCTCTGATTATGTTATGACCCGTTAGACTCCTATATATAGAAAGGAGGTCTTTTCATTTGTATCATCCAGGAATTGTTAAGTTATGTAATGTAAAGGAGGTTGCCCCCTCAAAGAGGCTGAATTCTAAGGTGTTGATCTATCTTTTCTATCTTTCCTTGAGCTGGTTCATAACAGAGAGGAACAATCAATAGGATCTACCAGAGAGGAAGTGAAAAAATCCATACTTGCTGAAGTATCGGCTCTTCAAACAATCACGCAGAGATTCTATCATAGGTTCTTCACCGTACATAAGGCAATTTTCCATCTACATGGTCATCAAAAGTGCTACACCAAGATAGCGTGAACACTCACATACATACATGTCACAGTTGATCATATACAAACATGGACAATGAGGTACAAGGGAGCCCCACTTCACTTGTACAAGATGATGAAGCCACAGGTAGAGTTGGACAAAGTACGCATCCAGAGTCTAATCCAGAACTATGAGGAACTCCCACCACTCATCACTAGTGTTGAGGCTTCATATGCACGGTTGTATAGGAGTTTGGATGTCGTGGTGAGAAAGAATGGCACCCCATCGATTGGTATGATCACCGAGGCCAAAGAGAAGAACCAAGTCAGACTAGAGCTCAATGTCTACTTTGATTTGATGCTCATGAACACCAGCACAGATTTGCATGTCAGTGTAGATAATATGAAAATGTGCATAGTCAGTCTGGCCTTGCTCAGAACTAAGTTTCGCATGTGAGAGAATGAGTTGAATAGAGGCTCCGAATAATTATACCTAGAAGCAATGGAGTCAAGAATTCATTTCAAGAAATACATCATCAAAGAGTACATAGACACCATTGTGCACTACCAGGCATGGCATCAGTTCATCAGTGAGAATTAGAGAGAGGAGATTGATGAGATGTTCTTTCCACATCCATCTGAGTCTTAGTTTTGTCTTGTTTGGATGACTCAAGCCATTTTTTTCCCTCATGGGTATATGTGGAAAATGTATCATTTGTGTAAACATGATGTAAAGTGAAAATTCCAAGTGTCAATAGTGGAATGAAAATGATCATATGTAATCTAAAGAGTTATCTAATGAAGTTGAAGGGTCATGAGGGTAGTCCAAGAATCACAAAGGGGAATGTCGAGGGTCACCCCACCCCTTGTTATAAATACAACCTCATAACTCATAGAAAAGGATTTTGGGAGCTAAGCTTTTGCTAGCCATTGATTAGAGAGGGCATTGAGAGTATTGTGATGAGCATTGGCTTCTCCATAGTGTGGAGAGAGTATGTCTCTTTGGAGGAGCAGGCGGTGTTGACTATAACATTACACTATTGGGGCTAGTGGCTATCATGGTTGTATGTGTGGATGGAACTTTTACTTTATATAATATAATAGAGGTAGCACGTTTCATGCATATCTTGTTATTGTAGTTGATTATTCTACTTACTTTTGAAATGTATGTAGTTTTAACTTACGGATTGATATATGGACTATTATGTATTTGATTATATGAATATTATTGAAACATGTTGTTGGTTTAACTCATCACTTTGGATTGTCGACTATTTTGCTTTCCAGTCTTTGATTTAATTCAACTTGTCTGTTCCTTTTATGCTGCATATTATTACAAGCTTCTAAGGGATACACTTATTTTCCCCTTTAGTGTTTTAGAGCCTCTCCATGCATCTCTCTTGACTCACTGCAAGGTCACACAATTGCTTCTGACAAGGATATATTTCTTACCTCTACATGCTATCGCAGTTAAGGGATAGCTTTACTACCCATTATTGGGACACCTACTCCAAATGGTTTGAGGTCTAGTTGGGACTTCTTAACAGGGAGATCTCGTGAGATATTGGTGCATACAACACTGTCAACATTTCTGGCTCTAGAAGGAAGGACATATGACAAGTCGTGTTCTCAAAGTGTGTTTTGAATATTCACACATCTATCATGTCTTATGTTACACTTTGTCCTCTGAGATGTATGTCTTATGGAAATGACACTAAAATCCAGAGGAGTTTTGGAATCTCTTGTCGCAGAACACATATGAAGGGGAAGGTGAAACAACTTGGAAAAGGCATAGCCTTGCCTTTGCCAATCTATGTATCAACCTTGAAACTCGTGAGGATTACATGATCTACATGTTTCTTACATTCATGCTTCATGAACACCCATTCAATGGCTTGTCACATTACCCAAAAAATCTATTCACTCATTTGGTGACTTTGTTAGATATTTAGTTGATGTTTTCAATAGGTTTGACCGTCAAGGACTTTAAAAAAAAAAATCTCGAGTTACAAAAATTATTTGATGAATCATTGGTGCAATCCTGGGATCACTTTCATAATATCGCATTTAAATTCCCAGAGGATGAAACTGATTGGATTTTTCTTTGTGAAACATTTCAATACGTTCTTCACATATCTAAAAATTCACAAGTGTTGGAATCATTCAAACTAGCCCCAGCATGCCTCGGTGTTAGAGTTGCTAAATCCAAGGTGGACATGGTTGCTGTTAGAAGTGTTTGTTTGTCCTTGTCTCATCAAGCAGATCTGATCCCATAGTGTGAGGTGGGAGAAAGTGTGCGTCTATCTGTTAAACTATCACATCCTCCCACCCCACCTGCTATTTATCTTTGCACACATTTGGGTGACAAAGCTCTTGGTTTTCATGTGGAATTGTTTCTGTTGATCCTCCTGATTGTGTTGTGTTGTGTTCTCCCATTTTGGACTCCACACTTGTTGTTCATGAACAAGTTTCTATGAAGTTGGTGTTGAGCAGCCAAACTGTGCTATCATTTATGATTAGTCTATGTGGGAATCTGAAGAAGAACCCGTGGTAAAGGATAACCTCCTTCTATCTGCACCTCATCCGCTTTTCCTTGAAATCTTTGGTGATTCTTCCATTGTTAATTTTCCATGTGAGAATTCATTCTTTGATGCATCTACTTCTGATCATTCACATAATACATCGCATGTCAATCTCTCATTGCATAGTAGAGAGGACACATCTATGTTTGTAAATCCACTTAATATTTCATTTGTCATTTCCGGAAACGTAGAGGGTGATCATTCTTGATTCTCATCAACCCCTCTGTACGATTCATCAGATCATGAGAATCCTGATGAACATATCGAATTTTCTGATAGTGGTTGTCATGGTCTCCTTTTTCCTTCATTTGATCACAATGTTGATTCATTTTTTGTCGATCATTCAAAGCTACCCATATTTGATGATGTATATGTTGATTAAGTGGAAACTCCACAAGCTATCAAGGCACTTCATCCTGAGCTGATGGTTATGTTAGGCCCTTGTTGTCTTGTGGCCAATTTGATTTCAGAAAAGAATATGTTGAAACACCAAATCATCATAATCACTCACCTATTTACATTGAAGATTTATCTAGTCCACACAATTCGCATCCTCCACCTGAATCACATGATCATATCACTCATGCATTAGAGCAATCATACACAATGATCACTCTTGATAAACATAATTTCTCCTTATTTCTCATGTTTTCTCATCTGTCATGATCAAAAGAGTGTGCATGTTTATCATTTGTGCCTAGTGTGATGCATAACCATCATACGTCTGCAAAATGCTTGTCTTTCACTTTTATTATTTTCTTTTTCGTGGATATTTTTAAAATTGGAGCATGTTGGTCTTCACTATTATATACTTATTTTTTGCTAGTTGACAAATTTATCTTTCTCATAAACCATGCCTTCACCAACATGGGTCAACCAATGCACAGATGGCTACATTAGAAATATCACTTTATGTGAAGAGGCCCATGCACTATTTAGTTTAGGAGTAGGAGTAGTGTTTGTTTTCCTATTTTTCTTTGTTTTCATGCTTGCTTTTTTTAGTTTGTTGGCATTGATTTTTTTATTGCTTTTCTTTCTTACTTTGCTTTCATCTACTTATGTCCTTTGTTTTCTGTTTGTTTTCTTGTTTTTCACCCATAAGTGTAGTTCCACATGAAATCGTGTGTGGCTCTTGAGACAAGCAAGGTAAAGTACAAGAGGACTTGTATAGCTATGAACACTTGATTTCATGTTGTCCTCTCTATTTATGAAAGACCTTGTTGTCTTCAGTCGATGATACCTTGATGGAAAATACGTTTTGTTCAGAGTGAGTTTTGGTGAAAACACAACGCTTGCACTTTAAACTAGTACCACCTACTCTAATCAGTTTTTTTGTGTTAATGCTTGTCAACTCAATCAGGTAGAGTAAGGTGAGGGAAAAAACCTTAAAAAGTATTGTCATAGGTATACATAAAATAATTCTCAAAAGGTACAACCTCATATACTCTCAATAAGTCAAGATCCCTCTTCCACCTATAAAATAAATAAGTTCCTATGCACAATTCTTTGAAAAATGAAAAAAATGACAAATGAAACAATAAATAAGGCGTAAGAAGAGAAAGGCTTCCTATGCAGAGAGGTGATGAAATTAAATACACAGAGGTATTGAATAGGCTTTCCAGAAGTGGAGAAATTCTTGTGTCCCTATGTGACTCCTTTGGGGAACTATCTAGGCCTATTGGCAGTGGAGCAAAACTAGAGATGAAACCAAGACTCTGACATCTTTATTACTTCTGCACCAATATACCACTCATCCCATTAGATTTTATCAAACATTGACCCTGGGATGATGATACTAAGTAGTGTTAGTGGAGCAAAGCTTGCTTCCTTCATGCCAGAAGATTATCAGCGGATGTATCATTTTCCAATGCTGGTGAGCAGAATGAATGCACTATTCTACCAGCACAAATACAAGAGACATCTTAAAGTGTTGGGTAAGTGATCAAGAAAAGTTCAGGAACAAAGCCAACCAGATATACAGGACAAAGACACTCAGGAAGGCTTATTAATTCTTGGTCATCTTCACATGTCCGTTGTATGGCCAATGGAGTATGAGACCTTCCCGTAGAGTCGGGTTGCTATGTTGTATCAGCGGGAAAGTGAAGGAAAACCTTTGAACTGGTCTAGCATGTTGGCTCTCCAATTGAAAGTGCATGTATCCAATGCCCAAACTCCAGCCAAGGATAAACAAGCAACATTATTCATGTTTTCCTACCTACTGAATGCAATCTGTGCCCGTTAACAGTTTCCTAGCATGAGTTGGACATGTAAACCTTCAGAGAGTGTTGTGAATGTATATTGCACGTTGCTCTCAGACTGCAGCTACTAAGTAGTAACGGCTAGATAATCTAAACATTTCATCGCCCCTCTTGACACGATGATCTTTGAACAATCTTCCCTACATGTCCTAGGCAACAATGGAGGTGTTGCTAAATATTGTAGATTGGTCTGCCTCACCCAAAGGCACCTTCATCATGATCTACAGTGCGGAGAAGGCTATGCATGTGTTGCTAAGGTTTTCCACAGACAAGTTGGTCATGCAAGAGGTCGCATACCACATATCTATAGGGATATCAACTGGATTGCATAGGAAGAAGAGCGCACCATTGCCTATGCTTCCTATGTGAATTGGGTTGTACATGATCGAGAGTTTAAAAGAAGCGAATGTCGAGGTTGAAGACTTCAATAATTTTAATTTTGACGCCAAGAGTTTCAATCTGTATGATCCACATGGTTGATGCATGAACCACTATGTGAGAGTGTACTATTCTTGGATCCACAAGGTGGGTCATTGGCCATAGGAGGACCCATGAAGATATCATTATAACTCCTTTAGGCTTAATGAACCGGTTAGCATGGAAATAGAGTGGCTACTAACACTCAAGGCAACAACATCACAAGGAGCAGCAACAATGGCAGTAGCAAGAAACAGACCTATGAAAGACAAAGGCAAGAGGAAGATTGTCAAAAGCACATAGACGAAGCAAAGCTACAAGTTTAAGGAAGACATAGTTGTGGAAAAGGTAGTTTTGTAGATATATGCAAAGATGCAACAGTGTGATAGGAGGATAGTCCAAAGAAAGAGGGAGAAGAAAAAGTTGGAAGATAGAGAGGAAGTTGTAGGAAGAATAGCAGAAGCTCAAAGAAGAACAAGAGTTTCACAAAAGAGACAAGGAAGCACAACATGAACATGAATAGTAATAGGAACACGGGGAAGTGAAAGGTGCACAAACATTGCAAACCACGCTGATTCAGGTTGAAGACTCTAAACCAACACCAGATGAGGAACGAGGTAAGCAACAATAGGAACAATAACTTACTTTGTAGGATGATCTGATAGGAGAACAGATGGACATCAAGATGGAGTAGCTAGAACAAGATTATGACATCGATCTCATGCCAAAATAAACCTAGGTCACTCCATAGGATTCACCAGCTCCAACAATAGAGAAATTGTCGAGTGAGCAAGGGGACACCATTCTCCTTGAGGATAATCTAGGAACAAATGTGTACAACATAGCCTTTGATGAGTCATAACACATGGTAATACAAGTACATAGAGCACGCACCCCAGAAGAGCATGCATCACCTGCACACTTTAAAGAACGAGTGATTGTGTTAGATGTACGAAGACATCTAGCTTCCTTAGTGGATGCTACAAAGGCCTACATCAGAGCCATGAGCTCGAGTGTTAAATTTTTAGATAGTAGAGAACGAGCGTAGGGCTAAGGAGTTGCAAGCAGCCAGGCAAAGATAGGAACAATCAATAGGATCTACCATAGTAGAGATGAATAAAGTCATACTTGCTAAAGAATCTACTCTTGAGATAGTCATGCAGACACTGTATGGCAGGTTCGTCAACATGCACAAGGTAGTGATCGATCTACATGGTCATCAACATGCTACACGAATATAGTACGAACACTCATAGACATACATGCCACAATTGATCATGTACAAACATGGACAATGAGGTACAATGGAGCCTCACTTCACTTGCAAAAAATGATGAAGCTGCAGGTACAGTTGGACAATGTATGCATCTGGAATCTGATCCGAAACTGTGAGGAACTTCTACTACTCATCACTAGTGTTGAGGCTTTGTACACATAGTTGTATATGAGTTTGGATATCATGGTGAGAAAGTATGGCAACCCGTTGATTGGTACACTCACCAAGGCCAAAGAGAAGAACTAAGTCAAACTAGAGCTCGATGCGTACTTTGATCAATTAATGCTCATGGCCACTAGCACAAAATTACATGTCGGTGAAGATAACATGTGGATGTACATCATAGGCTTGACCTTGCCCAGGACTAAGTTGTGCATGTTACAGGATGCATTGGACAGAGGTTCCAAATCAATATACTTGGAAGAAATGGAGGTGAGAGTTCATTGCCAGAAAGACATCATCAAAGAATAGGCAGATAACATTTTGCACCATCAAGCATGGAATCAATTCGTCACTAAGGATCATGGAGAGGAGGATGATGAGTTGGTTTGTCCACATCTATCTGAGTCTTAATTTTGTCTTGTCTCGATGACACAAGCCATTTTCTCCCACATGGGTATATGTCGAAAATGTATCATTTTTGAATTGAGGCTTCTGTGATCCATATCAAGTTGACGATATATTTTTCAGCATAAATCACATGGTGTTTCATTTGTCAACGTGTTTCGAACCAACAAGTGTGGTTCATCGTTAGGACAAGTTGAGGAGCAGATCAATTTATCTAGTTTCTCCTTTCCCCCTTCAGGTTTTAAAGTTTTGGGTAAAAGATTAAATTTTGCCTTTGCACCCAAGAAGATCCTTGTAGATGACATCATTTGTGATATAGAGTTTGGGATCAGGGGTTTACATGATAGAGTTAAGAACACTATTAGGCAGGATTGTGCTATTGTCTTAAGGAGGGAAAAGCAAACCAAGAGCAACCTTAGCAAGGAGGAATTGGTAACCCTAAGATCCTTAACGCAAAACAAAGATATCGTTGTTCTAAAAGATGATAAAGGTGGAGCTACCATCATTCCTAACAGGGTAGATTAGCACAATAAGATATTGGATCATCTTCATAATAGTGGAAGCTATAAAATGCTTCCCAAAAACCCGCTAAAAAGGATTTCTAGGAAGGTGGCCATTGCCCTTAAATCCAGTAGCTCTACGAGTTCCATGCACCATAAACTCATTGAGAGGAACCCTATCACTCCTAGGATCTATGGACTCACTAAAATTCACAAGGAAGGAGCTCCCTTAAGGCCCATTGTCAACACCATTGGAGGTCCTACCTACCTTCTTGCAAAGTTCCTTACGTTAAGGCTTAAGCCCTTAGTTGGCAATACAGAGTCCTTCGTAAAAGAATCTGCTTCCTTTATTGATGAACTCAAGGGCATTAAGCTTGAATCCAGGGACATTCTTATTAGTTTTGATGTTGTTTCCTTAGACACTTGCATCCCTATTAATGAGGATATGGAGGTAATCACTACCTAACTGATCTTGACACCGCTCGACTAGTTGAGATCTGCCTCACTTCTACATTTTTTAGTTTTGAGGGTAAGTTCTTTGAGAAAAACTGTGGGGTTGCCATGGGCTCACCCCTATCCCTTGTCATTGCTAATCTATTTATGGAAGATTTTGAATCCAGGGCTCTAAACTCTGCTTGCCTCTTACCCAATCTTTGGAAAAGATATGTGGATGACACCAATGTCATCTGGTCTCACAACCAAGAGGAGTTAGATCTCTTCTTCGATCGTCTCAACAATCAACCCTTAGCCATTAAGTTCACTAAGGAACAAGAAATTCATGGTTGCCTCCCTTTCCTTGATATTCTTATTTCTAATAATAGTGATGGATCCCTCTCCCACCAGGTGTTTCGAAAGAAAACACATACGGAAGAGTATCTTCATGCTAGTTCCCACCATTTCCTGGCTCAGAGGATGGGTGTTATTAATACCCTTTCTACTCATGCCCTAAGGATCTCAAATAAATAGAGCTTTGAGAAACAAAAATCCCATCTTCTCGACATCTTTGTTGAGAATGGTTATAGTAGATACCTAGGTAAGAAATCTTTCCTTAAAGCTGCGAAGAATTCTCTTACTAAAAGAGAACCAAAGGTTTGAATTCTTGGTGTCCATCTTCTGATTGTTCAGGGGACTATAGACAAGATTGCACGAATTCTTAAGAAGCATAATGTCCCAGTGACCTTTAGGCCCTTTAACACCATTCGTAAGTCCCTCAGATTGGTCAAGGATCCTATCAACCCTAGAGATATGAAAGAGGTATACATTATCCCTTGTTCCTCTGGGACCACCTACATTGGTGATACTGCTTGCTCTATTAATCAAAAGATTAGTGAGCATACAACTAACCTTAAGCATAGAAGAACCAAGTCTTCTGCCTTAGCAAAACATGCAGAGAAAACCAAACATCATGTTTATGTTGAGGAGGCTAGTGTGATTGCTAGGATTTCATAATTCCACCATCGAAAATTTAGGGAAGCCCTTGAGATTGAAAAAAGGCCGAGCAATCTCAATAGAGAAGATGGTTGGAAAATTAGTAACTTTGCTAGGTCCGAGCACTCTCATCCTAGTCGATTTCTTTTCTTCCCTCCCCCCCCTTTTTTTGTTGGTTCTTATTATACCATATACTAATAATTTCAACTAATAGATAGTTTTTATTACCTGTACCATTATATAATAATAAGTTAATCTAACATTTAGATATTCGATTAATTGTTTAGGGACATTTAAAATATTATTTTCAATTCCTTTAGAAAAACTAGTATCTAAAAAAAACTTCATTGTAAAGTAAATTCATATAAACATTGGATTAAATCTCGATAATTGATTGGATAGATCAACCTCTAGGTTAATTAGATAAATAATTATTTTTATTAAAATATGATCCTAAAACCTGACTGTTATATTTCACCTTTTATAACTAACTAATAATGTAATAATCATTAAAATTACCTTATATATATATATATGCCCTTTTGACTTTTTATAGTAATATAACTTTCAATTTGATAAATTAAATTAACTTATCTTTATCCCCTTGGTCCTAGTCCATCTAACTACTCCCTAGTCAAATTTAGTCATTATAGTCGTTTCCTGAGCTTGAATTATAGCTGTTCGAGGTTTTCTCTGTCTATTTCACTTGCATAGCATGATCTGCTTGTCAACTTGTCCTGACGATGAACTACACTTGTTGGCTCGAAACACGTCGACAAATGAAACATCATCTTATTTACGCTGGATCCAAGGTTTTGTTAGGCATCGCTTAGAGAGGGCTTGGACAATACTATGATGAACCTTGGCTACTCCTCAGTGAAGATCGGGTACATCTCTTTGAAGGAGCAGGCGGTGTTGACTGTAACATTCCACTATTGGGTCTAGTGGGTATCATGGTTGTATGTATGGATGGAAATTTCACTTTATATAATATAACAGAGCCAGCATGTTTCACGCATATGTTGTTATTGTAGCTCGACTATTCTAGTTACTTTAGCAATGTATGTAGTTTTAAATTATGCATTGATGTATGGACTATTCCATATGTGATTGTATGAATCTTATTGAAGCATGTTGTTGGTTTAACTCATGACTTTGTATTGTCGACTGTTCTACTTTCCATTTTGTGATGTTAATTAACTCGTGTGCTCCTTTTAGGCTACGTACTATTACAGGATTATAATGGATACACTTATTTTTCCCTTCCATGTGTTAGAACCTCCCTGTGCATCTCTCTTGACTCACTATGAGATCACACACTTGCTTCTGACAAAGATATCCTTCTTACCTTTGCGCATTGTTATAGTCAAGGCATACCTTTACTACCCACTACTGGGACTCCTACTGCAAATGTTTTGAGGTCTAGTTGGGACTTCTTACCAAGGAGATCCCCTGATATGTTGGTGGGTTGAGCACCATCAACGCAATTATGTGGTAATGACAACATGATCCAGGGAGTTTCATTCCAAGAGAGGTTGCCATGAAATCTCGAGGAAGGCTCAGGTCGCGCTTTCCTTAGGAACCATGGGGATTGAGTCATGGTGTCTATTGTTAGTATTGTGGTTTTGGTCATTTTCGATTGTTTCACTTGATTTGTGATTTAGATTGTATCTGGTGCATAGTTATGCCACTTTGTTGCAGTGTCGTATTGATTTATGTTTTCATGGTCTTCTAGTTGTTGTTTTCGTTCTTACCTTTTATTGTTTTGTCTTTGGAATTGTCTAGGAAAGAGAAAGGTTAATGGAGCTCTGGGAGAGATCTGTGGTACCCAATAGGTAATGTAAGCCATTAATGAAGCTCGGTGCATGAGTAAGTGCAATAGAAGGTAAGACTAGGATAGTTGGTTGGACTGGCTGGGTGCATTGTGGTAAATGGATGGTAGCAGTATAGTCAACAGAGAGGTAACAAAAAAGGTAAAGTAAATGGATCTGAGGTGTTAGATACCTTGGATATGTTGGGAATGACTATTCTTAATGTTGCACATGTGTTGCATGAATAAAAGAAGTTCTCGTAAACCTTCACCTTGATATTTGGTAATTTTTTTATGATCATGATTATGCTGATTTTTATATATCTATGCATGTAGGTGTGTATTTATGTCATGCTTAACAAGGTTGTCATGGATCATGATTATTAACACTTACATTTATGTGTACGTATGCATATTGTTGTCTAATAGGATCATGATTGTTTATGCTAATTTGTATGTATATGTAGGTATGTATCCATGTACCTATGTCATTGTCTAATAGATAATCAAGAATTGTACTTGTGGCATAATGATTGCCTATGCAAGTGAATGGCATGACAAGGATCCTAGTCTTATGGGAATCCAGTGGGAACAGTAGTCATGATAAATATATGAGGTCAATGTCGTGTGAATATGAATTTATATTGTATGTGTGTACTATGCCTATCCTTATGTTATGGATAGGTTATACGGAGGGATACATCAGCAAAATGAAAACAGTTTTGTTTGCGGCATGCTAGGATAAGCATGGATAAGATAGTGGAAGCAAGGTTTCTTAGTAAGGACAGTGTGGTTTTGGATGTGTGGTACTATTGTTGTGCATATGATGTATATGTTGTACATGTTGCATCTATGATGTGTGCACATGTAGTGTTGTGAACATATATAGTGTGTACATGTTGCTTATGTAGTGTTATGTGCATGATGGTACAGATAGTGTTGTGTGAATATTGCATATGGTGTTGTGCGCATGGTTGGATATGTAGTGTTGTGTACAGATGATGCTATGTACATGTTCGATATGCAATGCTACGTACAGGAGGTGTTACATGCATGTTGTACATGTGGCGCTATGTATATATGGTGTTGTGTGTAGGATTGTACACGTGTTGTTGTGTGCATGTGGTAGTGTGCACATTTTGTACAAGTGGCGTTGTGTGCAGGTGGTGTTGTACACATGTTGTACATCTGGCACTATGTACATATGGTTTCACGTACATGTCGTGTGTGTGTGTTAATGTGTACATGTGGTATTGTGTACACGTTATAATGTGGTGTAGTGTACATGTGGCATTATGTACATGTTACGTAGGTAGTTCTGTTTACATGTGATGTTGTGCACACGTTGTGCAAGTGGTGCGATGTACAGGTGTATGTGCGGTATGTCAGGTGTAGGTGCATGTATTGCATGGTGTTGTATGTCAAGTGTGGTTGTATTTGTGTGATGCACATTATGTGTATGTGCACATGGTTGAGGAGAAGGCAGTGGGTTTTTTGTCGGGTGTGGCAACTGATCTACAGTGCATACGGAATAAAGACAAAGGTAGAAGCTAAGCATTGATTAAAGGATAAATATCAGTATTTTATTTCAGTTTTATTATGCATATGATTTATGATTATTGTCTATGATGATTACATGTGATCTATGATTTTGGTTTAGGATTGTTACATGTGATTCATAATTTTGATCTATGATGGTTGTGTTTTGAGCTAACTTTATGTGATATGTTTATACATGATGGTTTGATCAAAGATGCTAATTTGACTTGTTGTGACAGGAAGTAAACACAATCACAATTGTATCTTATTGACGAACTACTAATGAGGTATGATTTGAGGTTATATCAATTTATTTGAATCTAATGGAAATTATGTTCTTCGAACATGAATGCATGAACATGCTTGGTTGGGTGGTTGAAATCGAATTCAAGAATTGGCAGCAACAATGAAAGAAATGTGAACATGTAGCAGTATGCTCGTAGATTACTTCAGGAGTAGGGTCATTATGGGGCACTTGTACCCAATAGTGTTCATTGATTTCCATGAGCATGCAATGGCTGGTATGATGGTTTGAGGTAGGTAATGCCTTAGTTTTGTATCTTCCAATGCAAGGAAGGCTTTCAAAGGGATGGACTACCCAATATGGGGTGCTAAAGAAACTTAAAAGGTGAGTGACTGCATGGAAGGGGATGACCGGATTTTCCGAGGGATGACATAGCAGAGAAGTGAAGGTTGAGGATGGGTTTGTTTGGGCCATTAGAATTGCCAGATGGAATCAGATGCACATTGGGAGTGCATCTTAGAACAATGAGCCAGTAATTGTTCAATGAGAGGATAAGTTTTGGTGGATTATAATGCTGGACATTGGATGCAGAATTGTCTTTTTAGTGGATTCCGGACTTCCTAGGAAGGAGGTGGATCCTGGTATTACTTTGAGGGTGGAGGTGTGAGACTCTTGATTCCCTTGTTGATTGATATGGGCATCGTATTCTCTTATTTGTTGGTTTAGAAAATGTCCATATGTGTATATGTGGTTATTATAAATACCGTAATGAGTTATGTTATTAAGCTCCAGTATGTGGTATGGTTGTTATCTAGCCATGTTGTTATGTTTTAGTAGATGGTCATTGTAAATACTCCGACCAGGTATGTTATAAATATCCACATGCAGTATGATTTTTTAGAAGTCTTGTTGGTTATAGGTGTCATTGAACACCGAGGACAGTGTTCCCCCAAGGGGGAGGGTTCTGTAACAACCCTCATGAAATTTGATGTAATAAAAGTTAAAAAATAACAAATACAATTGACGGGACACATATTCTAAGCTGAATGTTGGGTGAAACATCCTAGTGGGTGTTCATTTTAGTTACTATGGCTAAGGAAATTGGAAAAGGAAATGGATAAGGCTTTGGATAGGAAAAATGGCATTTTGGCACATTTATCTATGAAAATAATGGAAATTAGGAGAAAAAGGAGGTGAAAGGTCATAGGTTTCATGTGAGAAGGAAAATGAAGGAAAAATAATGGAAAATGAAGAAAATAGATGCCTCATTCATAAAAATGCTTTTGACGATCAATTGGTAACCTTTCGATCATTTCAGTTTTGGAGCTCTCTCATTATTCTCTCTATCTCTCTCATACTCATGGAGACTTAGAGGTTCTTGGAGCACTTTGGAATTAGAGAAAGAAAGGCAAAGAAGCCAAGTGGACGAAAAGATCAAGTAGGGAAAGGTAGGATCAAGTAGCTACATTAGGCTTTATTACAGGTATAAACTTGCATGTGTATTTTCCTTGCTAGATTTGGCATGCACGGTATTGCATGTGGTTATTTTCTATCATGGCATGGGTTTTTCTAGGTGTGATAGTGTTCTCCAGCCTAGCCTTGCCATTTCCTAATAGCTTTAATGAGATGGGTTCTCATATTTGGTTAATGTTGGGTGGTTGGATGGATTCAAAGTTGAGTGGAGTGGATCTCGAAAATGAAAAACACATGGCCTAGTGGTCCTTGAATGAGACTGTGGATCCCGATAAAGCCACTGGCCTAGTGACCCTTGAATCGGACTGTTGGTTGCGGTAAATTTAGGATTGTGTGCCTCGATGGGCCTAGGAATCCTTGTTATTGAATGGTCGGATATATGGTAAAGCCAAGAGGTCGATTTCTCACTGTTGGGTCTATTTGTCTCGTGATGGGATGTATAGTAAAGTTTGTATAGTGTGTCTGGGTGTAGGGTCGAGTGATCCCCAGATGGAACTGTGGATTACGGTAAAGCCTGAGAGACTAGGACACACTCAAATTCCTCATGGTGTAGCTGGATACCTTTAGTGGCATCCATGCTTGTTTGATTCTTCTTGGTGTGTTGTATGAGTCCTACGTTCATTCTTAGAATATGGCAAAGGGTTGATTAGCTGAAAAGAGACTTGACTAAGCCAATCTATGGTCGGGTGGAATGTGGTAGTCACATCTCCAGTTGGTTTATTGCATTCATTATTGAGTTATTCATTCCATTGTTTTTTCATGTGTAAATGCATTGAGGTATATGTGGATTTTATGGCTGATATATTTATGGTATTTCTGTTATTACTATGCTAGTTATAGGTATGTTTTATGACAATAGCTATGCATGGCTCTCAAAATGCTTTTACTTGTAAATGAATGGACAATGTATCTATGAACTAATAGATGATAACACAACAAATGACATGAGGGAGTAATTGTTCATAGTGATTCTTAGATAAGTATGAGATCCCTAGATGTAATTCTTTTGTTTACACTTGTAGGTTACATGTTGGTGATATGTTTGACGAAACGTTTGTCATGATTAAGCTTGTTTAGGTCAAGCTCTTCATTAAGTTTTTTGTCAGAGGCTCTTCCTTGGTGTCATTTAATGTCTTGGAAAGTCTCATCAAGTTCTAGGCATTGGTTTGGAGTCTAGCCCAACAAAAGTGGCTTAAATCTCGTAGTCTCTCACAGAGAATTGGCTGAAAAAGACTGCAATCTCTCCGTTGCAGGCATGTGGGAGAAACTAAAGGGTTCTACTTGCATGCATTCCTTGTCATGGGAGTGACTATGGATTTAATTCATTGAAATGCTAGGTCAACTCAAGGGTTGGGCACCCAAAGGGGTGAATTAGCTCCTCGAGGTCTCGAAGCTCCTGAGGGAGGTCTGTAAGGTCTTGTCTTGTCGACTCCATTTCCTTAAGGTTACCTAGGAGGTTGAGTCTTATGATAGCGGCCTCTCGTGCATGTTTATGCTCGTTGGCCAGTTTCTTGGGTAGATGTGGGAGGAGGGTGTTACAACTACAAACTCTGATCCCTTAGCTTATTCTTTCGCTATGCTCAAATTTATTTTAAATTTTGACTACAAAAATCATATTAATGGGTGATCTAGTCCCATTTTCTAGTACATATATAACCTATTTCAACTTTTTTGTATTATGATTTCCTCTTTAGTACCTATACCATCTATTTCAACATTTGTCTCTTACGATTTCCCATCCCTCTCGCTAACCCATTGTATCTAACATATCCATGTATATTATAGTTCAGAAGGGAATACAACATTTATTGAAAAAAGAATAATTAATATATTTACATATTATAATTATGAGATAAATATTAAGATTTTTCTTTAAAATAATTAGTAATTTTAATTTATTAATTATTATGGAATTAAAAAAAATATTAAATATTTATATCATATAAGTTTCCATAATGAGAACATATTGTTGTTAGAATTTATGGAATCTCATGTTGCATTGTTTGAAGAGTTCAACGTTTTGAGTAAACACTTCAATCATCTTCAAAAAAAAAAAAACAAATATTAAATATCTTCTTTTCAATAGAACTTTACATATTAAAATAAGTATTATATATTTTATAATAAATAATAATAATTCAATTATTATTTATCGATTTTTATTTTATTTAAAATATTAATAAATTAAAAATATATCATTTTAAAGTGAAATTTAGAATTAAAAATTCCACTTTTCCAAAAGTGAGAAAACAACTAACTGGTATTTGACCACATTATAGAAAATCAAGTTTATTAAAATAATATAATAACTCACTTAAAAATAATAACCATAGATGCTGAGATCTCTTGCCATATCCATAGAGACCAGTTTGTGCAGTCTAGTTAGGTCGTCGTGATGGCCAATAATACCAAATGATTCATGGAGGGGGCGCATGTTGGGGGACACATTTCTTTTTTTCAGTGTGACACTTTTCACTCTTTGTATACCAGTTTGTGCACTCTAGTTGGGTCGTCGTGATGGCTAATAATACCTGCGGTTTCATGGAGGGGATGCATGTTGCAAGACACGTTTCATTATTGTCAGAGTGACACATTTTCACTCTATGCATAGCTTGTTTCTTCCTGAGCTCTCTTTGGCAGACATCCGTCTTGCTACATGTTGGCTCTCAGTCCATCCATTATCGTTTTCTATTATGATGTAAGGAGGGTTGTGCTTTTCTTTTTGACATTTTACTCTTCTCTTCACTTTCCTGAGCATTTATACACAAGGAAGGTGATCGACCAGTTTCTGGCATGTGCTCCTCCCCGTATTTTCTCCTGCATTTACTTTTGTGCTTGTCCATTATATCAGTTTTTCCTTTTCGAACACGAGTTATCATTTTAGTCTGTCTTGTTGAGTATGGAGAATGATTTTTTAGAGGTCTTTGTTTCAGCTGGATGTATACCCCAGGAAGTTTGTACATCCCTCCACGCAGGGGGGGTTAGGGCGGGCCGATCCCCCCCCCCCCACCCCCCCCACGGCTAGGGAGTCCGAGGGCCTGTGGGGGTTTTGGCTGCAGCGCCCCCCCAATGTTAAAAACAGATGTAAAATTGCCTTATAAAAGTATACTAATTTCTAGTCAATGTGGGTTGTTCATTAGGCAGATGATCTGACAGTAGAAATTATGTTTAGTTTAAGGTTTTTTGCACTAGAAGGCAACCCCACTGTTTATATGAGGGCATTGTATTAACCCTGTGTAATATATCTGTATTCTCCAAGCGAGAAATAGAGAGGTGAGACTATGAGAGAAAACATAGGATATTACAGTGGATCTGCTGTAGGTTGTGTCTCTTCATTTTGCTGGATAATATAAAGGAAGGACTGGCAGTTTGGGGTGGACGTAGCCCAAACTGGGTGAACCACGTATATCTGTGTCTCTCTGGTTTTATGTGTTTATTGTGTTTATATTTCTACTATATTCTATGTTTTTCATTGCTCTGTAATATGTAATTTTCTAACAATTGGTACCAAAGCCGAAGGTCTATTTGGCTAATAAAGTCACAAGAAAGAAGGGTTCCTCGTTTGAGTGGGAGAAATGGCAGAAGATGGTAAGTTTAGGGTCGAGAAATTTAATGCCAAAACTTCTCGCTGTGGAAGATGCAGATGGAACATTATCCGTGTCAGAAAGATTTGTACCTATCATTGGGAGGAAAAACAAAGATGTCGACGGGTATGACATATGAAGAATGGAACCTTCTCGATAGAAAGGCACTCAGAACAATACGGTTGTGCCTCACAATGTCGGTTGCCTTCAACATTTCAAAGGAAACAATGACAGAGGGTTTGATTAAGGCGTTGTAGAAACTATATGAAAAACCCTCGGCCTCAAACAAGGTATTTCTTATGGAATGATTAGTTAATATGAAGATGTTGGAAGGTGGATTTGTTGCAGACCATTTAAATGATTTTAATACTATTACAAGTCAGTTAAGTTCTCTAGGGGTAAACTTTGATGATGAAGTTAGAGCTCTATTATTCTTGTGCTCATTGCCAGAAAGTTGGAATGGTTTAGTAATGGCAATTAGTAACTCTGTTTCTGGATCTAGTACTTTAAAGTTTGATGATGTTGTTGGTGCTATCCTTAGCGAGGAAATGTGACAGAGAAGCTCCGGTGAGACATCGAGTAATGCTTTGAGTGCAGAGTCTAGGGGAAGAAAAATGGAAAGAGGAAAGAGCTCAGGATATCACAGTAAATCAAGGAAAGGCAGATCCAAGTCTAGATCGGGGACAATGTGCTGGAAATGCGGAAAGAAAGGACAACTAAAGAAAGATTGTAGATTTTGGAAGGGAAAAGAAAGAGATGCACAGCAAGAAAACAATCATGAAGCAAATGTGACAGGTGAGGTGTTACAAGATGCTTTGATTCTTTCTTTCAAAAATATTACTGATTCCTGGGTGGTAGATTGAGGGGCCTCATTCCATGCCACAACTGATAAGAAATATTTTCATGACTATGTTCAAGTAGATTTTGGACAAGTTCGCTTGGGTAATGATAAACCCTGTAAAATTGTTGGAAAGGGTAAGGTTCTTGTAAAACAACAGAATGGAAACAAATGGCTACTAAAGCAGGTAAGGCATGTTCTAGATCTGAAGAAAAATCCGATTTCAACAAGGCAGTTAGGTAGTGAAGGTTGGGTGACAACTTTCACAGATAAATCTTGGAAGGTCACCAAAGGAGCCCTGGTAATAAGTAAAGGCGAAAAGGTTGGTACATTGTATTTATGCAATGGTATTGTTAACTCTGTTAATGCTTTAACTTCCAAAGGAGAAGATGCAGCATTATAGCATCATAGGCTCAAACACATGAGTGAGAAGGGGATGAAGAGTCTTCACTCAAGGAATTTGTTGTCGGGTTTGAAGAATGTTGATTTGGACTTCTGTGAGAATTGTATTTATGGAAAACAAAAGAGAGTCAGATTTCTCAGAGTTGGGAAAGAAAAGAAGAGAGAAAAATTAGAGCTTGTGCATACAGATGTATGGGGACCTGCTCAGGTATCATCTCCCAGTGGCTCTCATTATTATGTTACTCTTATTGATGATGCAACTAGAAAATCTTGGATTTATTGTATTAAGAATAAATCTGATGTATTTGATAATTTCAAGAAATGGAAAGCTGTGGTTGAGATTGAGATAGGAAAGAAATTAAAGTGTCTCAGATCAAACAATGGAGGTGAATATTGCAGCAAAGAGTTTATAGATACTGTTCAGAGCATGGAATTCGTAGAGAGAAGACAGTTCCAAGAACACCACAAGAAAATGGTGTGTCAAAAAGGATGAATAAAACAATCATGGAGCGTGCAAGATGCATGAGATTGCATGCAGGATTGCCTTTACAATTTTGGGCAGATGTTGTAGATACTACTGTTTATCTAATAAACAAAGGCCTTCAAGTTCCTTGGATAGTGGTGTTCCAGAGGAAGCATGGATAGGTAAAAAGGTAAACTACTCCTTTTTAAAGCCTTTTGGTTGTGAGGCCTTTGTCCATATTAATAAAGAAAGTAGAACAAAGCTTGAGGCAAAATAAAAGAAATGTACCTTATTGGATATGGTATTAATGATTTTGGTTATCTCTTATATGATTATGAAAATCAAAAAATCATTAGAAGCAGAGATGTAATATTCAATGAAAAGGCCTTGTATAAGAATCAGTCGCAGGAAAAGAAATAGGAAAAAGGAAACAAGGAATACATAGTTCTTGATGAGATCACTGAAAAAGTAAAGGTGCCTGAAAATACTAATAATCAACAACCACAACAACAACAACCACCACAACAGCAACAGACACCCCAAACAACTGAAAGTGGTGTTAGAAGATATACCAGAATAAGTATACCCCCTGAACGATACTCTCCTTCATTATATTATTTATTGTTGACTGATTATGGTGACCCCAAATGTTATGAAGAAGCAATGCAGGTTGAAAGCAGGAAGAAGTGGGAGCTAGCCATGGCAGAAGAGATGGACTCCTTAACGCATAACCTAACTTGGGACTTAGTTAGGTTGCCTTCAAGTAAGACTACATTGCAGAATAAATGGG
Organism: Pinus taeda; assembly: GCA_000404065.3. Classification (NCBI taxonomy): domain Eukaryota; kingdom Viridiplantae; phylum Streptophyta; class Pinopsida; order Pinales; family Pinaceae; genus Pinus; species Pinus taeda. Next base: position 115,622 of record APFE031759697.1, on the reverse strand, counting down.
TTTACAGTCTGAACGAAGAAGATGGAGGAAAACAAAGGTACAAAGCTAGACTTGTGGTGAAGGGGTTTACACAGAAGAAAGGTATTGATTTTGATGAAATATTTGCTCCTGTTGTTAAAATGACTTCAATCAGAACTATTTTAAGTCTAGTGGCAGTTGAAGATTTGCATCTTGAGCAGTTAGATGTAAAGATAGCCTTCCTCCATGGTGATTTGGAGGAAGAGATATATATGCAACAACCACAAGGATATGAGGTAAAAGGGAAGGACAAACTAGTGTGCAGGTTGAAGAAGAGATTTTATGGCTTAAAACAAGCTCCAAGGCAGTGGTATCTAAAATTTGACAAGTTTATGTCTAGAAAAGGTTATACTAGATGTCACTCTAATCATTGTGTTTATCTGAAAAAGCAAAATGATGGCAACTATATTATCTTGTTATTGTATGTAGATGACATGCTTGTTGCAGGGTCTAACATGCAGGAAAGAAATGTGCTGAAAAGAAAATTAGCAAATTCATTTGCAATGAAGGATTTGGGAGCTGCAAAACAAATTCTTGGTATGAGAATAACTAGAGACAGGAGAAATCACAAATTAACATTGCCTCAGAATGAGTACATACAAAAGGTGTTGAAAAGATTTAATACGCACAATGAAAAACCAGTTAGTACACCTTTTGCTAGCCATTTCAAACTTAGTAAGGAAATGTGCCCAAAGACGCAAGAAGACATGGATTATATGTCTAAAGTTCCATATGCATCAGCAGTTGGAAACTTACTGTATGCAATGGTCTGCACAAGGCCTGATATTGCACATGCAGTGGGAGTTGTAAGCAGGTACATGAACAATCCAAGGAAGGAACATTGGATGGCAGTGAAATGGATTCTTAGATATTTGAAAGGTACCACAAATCAAGCATTATTCTTTGGTGGTTCAAACATTTCTCTACAGGGATATGTTTATGCAGATATGGCAGGTGATAGAGATAACAGGAGGAGCACTATAGGATATGTATTTACTGTAGGTGGAACAACTGCCAGCTAGGTTTCAAAAATCCAAAGTGTTGTTGCATTTTCAACAACAGAAGTAGAGTATGTTGCTGCTACAGAGACTAGTAAAGAAATGATTTGGTTATAAAGGTTTATGGTTGAAATGGGTAAGGAGCATGATATGGGTACGTTATACAGTGATAGCCAAAGTGCCATGCATCTTGCAAAGAACTCAGCATTTCATTCGAGGACTAAACACATACATCTCAAGTACCATTTCATATGATCAGTGTTTGAAGATGGAGAATTGAAGCTGGAAAAGATACACACTAGCCAGAATCCCGCAGATATTCTAACAAAAGTTGTAGCCAGGGAGAAACTGAGAATATGGTCAGTTTCAATTGGTCTTCAAGGATGACGATGAAGATGAGAAACAACTAGGTCTAAAGAGGAGTCATTATCCAACAAATGAAGCAGCGATGGAGTTGCTACAATCATTCTCCAAGTGGGAGATTGTTGAGTATGGAGCATGATTGTTTAGAGGTCTTTGTTTCAGCCGATGTATACCCCAGGAAGATTGTACACCCCTCCACGGATGGGGGTGCAAGGGGGACTTGTAAAATTGCCTTATAAAAAGTATAGTAATTTCTAGTCAATCTGGGTTGTTCATTAGGCAGATGATCTGATGGTAGAACTTATGTTTAGTTTAGGGTGTTTTTCCCTAGAAGGAAACCCCTCTCTTTGTATGAGGGCATTTTATTGAGGCTATGTAATATGTGTATTCTCCAAGTGAGAAACAAAGAGGTGAGACTGTGAGAGAAAACAAAGGATATTACCACAGACCTACCGTAGGTTGTGTCTCTTCATTTTGCTGAATAATAGAAAGGAAGGACTCGTCGTTTGGGGTGGACATAGCCCAAACTGGGTGAACCACATATATCTGTGTGTCTCTGGTTTTATGTGTTTTCTGTGTTTATATTTTTGCTATATTCTATGTGTTCCGTTTCTTTGTAATATATAATTTTCTAACATGTCTTTGGTCTTATGACATAGTCCTCTTCTTGGTTTTGAATCCTCTATATTTGATTTCATCCACTTGTATTTTCTTCCTAGATTTTTGTGTCATTCTTGTTTCTGTATCGGTTGTCATATCATGGCTATATCTCTCTTTACCCACTCTGTTTATGGTAATGTTATCTCTGGTGTTTCTCAGAACATGAAGGAGGTTGCGGTCGAGACGACTCTAGTTTGGTGATGGTTCTTCTCAGCGGTGACATGTCCTTTTGTCGGATTTATTTAAAAAGTTAGTTCATCAATCAAGCCTCATCATATCTATTTTTTCTGTCCTAAGCATTATAGATGATAATACTTGATCTTTAGTATAGCTTCTATGGTTCTCTTTTGACAGTCCTGTTATATAAGGATAGATATCTATTCATATCTCTTTGCATGGATCATAAAGTTTTAACAGGAATAAAGGATCTCCTAAACAAAATTGCATGGTTTCTGAATATATGTGCCATACCTAAGCTGTGCCTAGATTTCAGTCTTAGAATAGGTCATTATGGTGTAAATGTAAGTATTGTTACTGCTGCTCCATCATTTTGCCATGTTTTTCATGAACCCTGTCGGTATTGACTATCCTGCTTGTTCTGTCCCTCTGGTTTTTTCAGAGATGGAGACAAAATTTCCTAATTTTTTTTTTCCCAAGAACCAAGGGGGTTCCGACGTGTGATGGTACATGTGAGTTATTGATTTCCTCCTAGAGTACACTGTCACTGCTTTTGGTTTCTTCATTTTCTCTGGAAGGTTAAGTCAACTAGCTATTTTTTCAGTTGTTGGTGTTCCCGAGGTGTATTTAGGTGCTGAAAGATTGGGTGTAATCTTTCACTCCATTCTCCCTATTAAACTTTTTTTTTTGGGGTAGTTTCATAGGTTAGAACCATTATTATCTATCGTTTGTTGGTATTCCCAAGGTGTTTTCTAGGTACTAAATGATTTGGGAATAATCTTCTGATCCATATTTCTGTCAGACCATTTATTTTGGGTATGCATCATATGTCAGAACCATTATTATTATCTGTCAGGTGTTGATATTCCCGAGGTGTTTATGTGATGCTGTAAGATTTGCGAATTATCTTCCGATCCTTTCGTCCTGTTCGACTTTTATTATGGGAATGTATCATATATCTGAACCATTCCTCATCTTATCTGGATCTTATTGATTTGCTTTTTCCCATTAACTTCCTTGATTTGTTCTCCATCTTATGCTTTTTTGGCTTACATGTCCTTCCCTTCAGCTTATTTATCGAATATTGGGATATTTGCGAGCATTATGGAGATATTATCCATTGCGTCTAAGACATTAGCTATGGTGTGGGCTACCATGGAGACAAAAGCAAACCATTGTACACCTATTAATCTGATGCACTGGCAGTCTTCTTTGGCTAATGATCTGATTCCTCAACCTTATCAGTCATTACATGAACAAAAAGGTGGTGGACATGGTCATACGCGACGTAAGAAAAAACATCGTCCTGCAAAGATCGTCCCTCCTCCATCGACTATTAATCTGGACAATGTCTCTCTTGCGGATAGAATAGACAATTTTCATTCACGTGCTTTGGTTGGTCGATGGCATTTTCCTGATATGGAAGACTCTCAAATGAGAGCTTGGCTTGGTTCCAAATGGATTTCTCTGATAGGGTACATCCCCATGATTGTTAGGCTCATGAAGGATTGGTACAACTTCCATTTCTTAAATGTGAAGGATCTAGATACTATATGAGCTCTCCCTTGGGTCCATGGGAAAAGTTTTCTAGCCCTACACAAATGGTATATTGGTTTTAATCCATCATGAAATACCCCACAAAACAACCTCATCTGGGTCAAATTACCAGGCCTCTCTATCGAATTATGGACAAAGGAGACACTTTCTGATATAGGGAATGCTATTGGGAAATTTGTTTTTGTGGATCCCAAATGTCTAGGAGGTAAGGATAAAAGGGTGGCATGGATTCTTATTGAGAAAGAATAAAGAGGTGACTTTCCTGAGCACATTTACCTTAATTGGGGTGAGCTATATATTCAAAAGAGACTTGATTATTAGGGTGTTCCCTTTCGTTGCTCAGTCTGTCATAAAATAGGACACTTAAAATGGCACTGTCCTCGGCGTTTGGGAGGAAAGGCAAAAAGGATGGAATCTCATGTGAAATCCTTCTCCCTTTTATTACATAATGAGTACTGTGATGCTAGGGTGGCAGAGGTATAATTTAAAATGATCAGCCTCGTTTGCAGACAAAGGTTATGTGGTACTATCTAGAAGCTTTGCGAAGTTGATAGGCCCATCATGTGAGACTTCTCACAGGCACTCCGTTTCCCCAAAAATAATCTTGATGTTCCTTCATCCTTTCTGAGATCCCATTCTCTGGTTAATTTGGTCCATTCTCCCAATAAGGCTTCGATTTCACTTCCTCCATTGGGTCCATAGGAGATCCTTCACTCTCATCCTTATCCTCTAGAACCTTCCCCGAGGATTGCTATTAGGTCTCCTCTTCCTGTGCCTCACCTATATCTTGACATCAATAATTCATCCCACATTACTACCATTCCATCTTATTCACCATCTCCGGTCAAAGACATATCTGTTTCAAAATATATAGTCCTATCTCCGCGAATCTTCCATGGTTCCTCTCAGGATAAAAACAAGATTGATCTAAAAGGTAAAGCTCCAGTAGTCTTTGTCACTCCTCTTAATTCGCCTACATCTTCCCCTACTAATTTGATTGGAAGTGATCTTGATATGCTATTGATAAGAGAATCCTTTCATCTTCACCCTCTCACCATTCACAAACCACGAAAATCCTCCTCTCTTATTATTAGTCCTACCTCAGTGGGAAATACCATGGTTAGAAGGAAGTAGAACAGGGGTAGTAGGCACTTCTGTGGTAGGAGGGATAAGGGCAGAAATGATCTTCAAGATCCATCCCTAATTGATATTCCTATTATAGATCTTGTAGTAAGTGGACCTCTTAGAGAAAGTAAGCTTGGAGAAAAGACCTCATCATTAAAATTCTCTCTATGAATATTAGAGGTCTTGGAGTGGACCCAAAATTTTTTGCTCTTAAGAATTTATTTCATCCATCTGTGTCTAAAATAATTCTTATTCAAGAAACCATGCATGGTAGTCTTGAAATAATTTCCTATTTTAGGAGCATGTTTCCTACATGGCATATGGCTACGATAAGGGCTTTTGGTCTTTCTGGGGGCCTGGCTATTCTATGAGATCCAGTCTGGATATCAGCCAGGGCTTCTAGATGTTTCAACAACATCCTGATTCTTGCAAAATTCAGGGGCATGGCTGGTATTGTTCATATTCTGAATGTTTACACCCCATATAAGGATCGTATTTCATACTGGAAACGATTCTTGTCCTCTGAGATTATGGAAATTGACTCTTTACTGATAGTAGGTGATTTGAGCTGGAATTTGAGTAATGATGAAGTGTGGGGCATAGGTAGGAAAAATGATCCAGTGGGAGGTATCATTAGGGTGGCTATACTCTAGTACAGCTTTGTGGATATCTGTCCATCAAAGTTGGCTCCCACTTGGGATAATGGGAGATTTGAGAATGCATATCTTGCTAAAAGACTTGATCACTTCTCAATCCATGATAAGCTGGTGGATTGTCTTGGGTTACCCTCCTCAAATATTTTACCATGTTTTATTTTTGATCATAGACCTATTTCCCTGCAATGGATTGGTCAGAGCCATAGGAAGGGTTATCCTTTCAAGTTTAACAGAATATGGTTGGAGGATGCTGCGTTCAATAAAATTGTTCAGGATTCTTGACTATCATCCTCTCCACGTAGCCCATCCTCTCATGCTAAATCCTTATTATGTCGCCTAGGACAACTCAAGAATAGAGTTAAAGAATGGCAATACAAAAAGAAGCGTATTAACATATTAACTCTTCTAGATATAAATATGGAGCTTGACAGGATTGTGGGGAGACTAACTGATAACACAATTTCTTTGGATCTGTGTGCCTGGATTAGGAAGCTGGAAAGAAGCAAACATCAACTTTTGGCCATTGAAGAAGCATCCTGGAGACTAAAAAGCAGAGCGATTTGGTTAAAAGAGGGTGACAAGAACACAATTTTTTTCATAGATATGCAAACAAAAGACGAGATACAAATTCAATATGGGAGATAAAAGATGAGGAGGGCAACCTGTTGTAGACTCAGGCTGATATTACAAAAGAAGCTATCAAATTTTTTCAAAATTCATACAAAAGGAACCGGGACATTGGAATTGAAGATATTATCTGAGGTATCAAACCCTTTCCATCCAAGTTCGATGAGGAACAAAATTATCTGTTATTTGCTAATGTCATTGAAGAGGAGCTATTGTCGGTCATTAAATCTTTTAAAAAAGATAAAAGTCTCGGCCCGTACAGCTGGATTATAGACCTTTTTTATTCATCTCTTCGATCTCATAAAAAATGATCTTTTGGGTATGGTAAAGGAATCCATGATTATGAGCAAAATAAACCATATTATCTCCTCTACTTTCATTACCTTAATCCGAAGAAAAAGGTTTCTCTCAACTTTTCAGACTTTAGACCCATTTCACTTTGTAATACCATATACAAAATAATTTCCAAAATCATATCGGGAAGAATCTGAGGCATTCTATCTAGCTTTCTATCCCAAGAACAACATGGCTTCTTAAATGGAAGGAACATACTGGAAGCTGTTTCTATTACACAAGAATGCCTGCACTCAATGCACATAAAAAATATTGAAGCGGTAATCCTAAAAATAAACCTTAAGAAGGCTTATGACTGTCTTGATTGGGGATTTCTGAGATGCCTTCTTATCAAAATTGGGCTCAATAATCAATGTACTAATTGGATAATGGCTTGTGTCGAAAATGTCAATTATGCCATTCTTATAAATGGTATTCCATCTACCTTCTTCTCTGCTGCCAGAGGACTTTATCTGGGGTGTTCCCTTCCCCCCTTGTACTCATTCTCGTTATGGACTCTTTAAGCCTTCATACAAAAAGAGCTATTAGAGAGGGTAGATGTCGCCCACTTACAATAAACAGGCGTAACTATTTTTCTCATAACTTATTTGTGGATGACATTTTTATTTTTACAATGCTCTATCTGCAGTCCTGGTACTGTCTACACGGAATTTTGGGAAATTTTCAAAGAGCTATAGGTCTTCTTATAAATGTAGACAAATCTTCCTTTTATCATGGGGAAGTAAATATGGAAATAATAGATTATCTAGTCCATCTCTACAATATACAAGCAAAATCACTTAAAGAGGGCATGAAATACTTGGGCTATCATCTCAAACCATAGGGTTATACAAATGCTGACTGGATGTGGATCGTCAACAGGTACTTTATAAGAATAGCAGGATGGGTATATAAATGTCTTTCTATGGCGGGAGGATGATATTAATTCAATCTGTGTTGGCCTAGCTAATGGTATATTGGGCCCATTTATTTTATATACCGGCAAGTGTTATTCAATCTGAATAGATTAACGGCAAATTTTATATCGGGGGGTAACAAGGAAAAATGGAAATTTCACCTGTCTAAACTATCAAACCTTACACTTCCAAAGAAGATGGGGGGATGGGGTATGATGGATCTGCGAAAATTTGGTCTTGCTTTGCTTTGTAAATCTTTATGGGGAGTTATTTTAGGGGACAGTATATGGAGTAAGTCCATGATATTGAAATACATTGGCAATAGAGATATTACTTATTGGTACTCAAAAAAATCGATAAGGTCTGGCCAGGGATCTGCTATATGGAGGAGCTTCCATAAGATACAAGAGTTCTTTTTCAAAAACCTTGTGTGGAGCTTTCAGACAAGGAACAACATTATTATAGGTCTTGACCCCATTATGGGTGGAGAAGAAGATATTTCTTTTTCTCCCCAGCTATTACATTTGCTCCACCAAGGAATTTTGAACTAGGCACATGTTATTGATAAATGGTAGGGTTCTATTCCCATCTAGAAAAATGCCTCTGTGCTGGGCCTAAATGATTTATTAGCACTTCAATGGAATCAGATTATATGGAAAACGAAAAACAGGGCGTATGCACATCTGAAGAAAAGGATGGCATTGTCTTGAAGGGGAAGTGAGGGAAGATGAATTTTCATGTAAAAGACATATATCTATCTCTTTTAGAGGACCATTTTCCACTTTCAGAAAACATCTTCCCATACACATTTTGGAAATCTGGGTGCCCCAATAAGATTATCATATTCTCATGGCTTGTTTTTCACAATAAAAATCTTTCCTGGAACAATCTGCAAAAGAGGAACTTATATGGCCCTGCTATCTACTCTATTTCCAAATCCGAGGGAGAAAACAATTTACACATTTTCATAAAATGTATTCATTCTTAGGAGCTTTGGAAGAATCTAGCCTCTTATCTTGGCTTCAATTATATTTCTCATTCCTCTATTAAAAAAGCATTTGTATGGTGGAGTAAACAGAAAGTGATTTGGAGAACTATCCCTCTTTTAGTTTTTTGGTCGATCTGGAAATGGAGGAATAAGGTTATATTTCAAGACAAAAAGGATAGTTTTAAAATTGTTTTTGAACTTATCGTTTCCGAGTATAGTGCATTTCCACCCTCCATCCCTCAGCAGAAAAAAGATAACTCAAAGGAAAAATTACCTATCTAGATGAGTTATCTTAGGGCTCATTTTGATGGAGCATGGAATATGTGCTTGTGGAGTCTTCATTAGTATACAGGAGGATCAATATTTTGCTATCTATTGGAATGGGGGAGAAGGAACAAACAACAAAGCGGAAGCTATGGCTCTATCTGGATTACTTCTATTCTGTCACTTCCTTAATATAGATTCCCTGCAGATCTATGGAGACTCAAAACTCATTATAGATCATGTAAACGGTAAGATCTCCATAAAAAATCACAATCTGTCCAGTTGGATGAACAGAATCACTTCTATATGGAAATCCACAAAGGATTTCTCCATTATCCATGTCGACAAACCCCAGAATATACTTGCAAATGAACTATCAAAGAAAGGGCTCCATTCACACATTGGCGAATGGAATATGAACATAACAGTGGGGAACAATATGTATCAAATACAGGAATTCTATCTTCCAGGTATATAGTGATCTTTCAACAGGCCTTAGTATGTATGTATCATGAACCTATTTTTCAGATTATTTTCCAAAAGCAATTTTTCTCAGTTTTTGCAAATATTGCGGGTTGTGGGTTTTGTCTCCTATCACCATAATCTATCTATTATTGGTATCTAAAACATTATTTTGTATCCATCGTATTTGCTGCATAGACTGTTTATTGGGCTACAAGATTTTGCCTCTCTATCTTACTATTTTTGTATTTGGAATCAATGATTTATAATACTAGCAAGTTTTTTTTCTACTAAAAAAATATATATATTAATTGATTTCCAAAAAGCAATCGAATTTGAAGAGATGTTCCTCAAAACGGTTGAACCAACTTCGGATTTTTGGAGAAAATTAACATCAAAGAAATTGAGTACCCTAAAAATGTAGTAAATTGGCCAGAAAATAATGCCTTTTCCAAGTGAGATTTTGATAAAATCTTTTAAAATTTTGGGAAATGGGAAATTCTAAATAAAGTGGTTAAGGTTTTGGGTTTTTAAGATTTTGAATGTTATAATTTTTTTTGATAATAATAAATTTATCTCTCATATCAGAAACAAAATCTAAGGATTCCTACTCCTACCATTGAACTTTTAGACCGAAGCCTTTGGCCAATTGAGCCTATTTTACGTTTTAAACCTAAGCCTCAGTCCAATTGGGCCCATTTACGACCCCATTTACTCCCTGGGTAGAAAACTTTGAAAAAAAATCAAACAAAATCCAAGCACTCCTGCCATTAAACTTTTAAACCTAAGCCTCTGGCCAATTGGGCCCATTTTACATTTTAAACCTAAGCCTCTGGCCAATTGGGCCCATTTTACTTTTTAAACCTAAACCTCTGGCCAATTGGGCCCATTTTACTTTTCAAACCTAAGCCTCTGGCCAATTGGGCCCATTCACTCCCTGGGTAGAAAACTTTGAAAAAAAATCACGATGAGGCATTGACGTCAATAAAGGAGGCGCCTGTCTCCTTCGGCATTGATGTCAATTATGGAGGCGCCCGTCTCGCTCATCCCATCAACTCTGACGCCAGTGGTCAGCTATATAACATTCCTGGCAGCGCCAACGTCGGTCAGTACAGAAAAGAAAAAGAGGAACTCTGTGCACATCAAAATTCTTTTATGTTGCAGGCGTTGAGAGAGAGATAGGAGACGAACCACGAGCGACCAGGTCGAATGTAATTGTATATGTATGATAACATGGGGTATGGCGCATAGAGTACGTGCAAAACAATCAAGCGCTGGATTCCCTGTCAAAATTAAAACAGTACGACCTGACGTACATAATTATTCCCTCAATGCAAGAGATCCCCTCAATTTATACTGCAATTATTTTCCCATGGTTGTGTGTCTGTGTTTCATTTTCCATCTTGATAGCGCTCGTTTTCTTTGCTCTATTTTATGATCATTTAATGCTCACCCTTAGCTATGTCAGTGCTGGTATAACCATGGATTTCTCCAGCAGAGAAACTGGGGAAGAACCCCAACAGCCACTGTATGCAGACGAGAAATCATGTGGGATCTTGCATGCAGGGCCGCAGCGAGTGATGGAGCCAAGGATGACTTGCCAATATCCACTAGTAGTCTGCAGGGGTTTTGTACGACGTCATCATATGAGGGGGAGAGTTGGCAAGAATACTTGGCTACATAGCTGGCCGTGCTTTTCATGCCAGAGCTCAGATGATCGTATACATGGACGAAGACGTTACATCGCAGAAGAACAATACTATGGCCTTTCCCTTCTAAATTTGTTTGAATCTGATCATCCTGGCATCTATGAGGTACGATACTTCATGGCTATGGTTGTTTTTGTTCAAACGATCACAAGGTTAGCTTCCCCGAAATAACTTTTCTGTGTTTTGTTTTTTGTGATTGTAGAAACGGGCAATTGTGCTGGGTTACGACGTTGACATAAGGTTGGTTGCATTAGCATCACGATAATTTTTAGGTGAAGTTACATAGTTTAATCACTATCTTAACATGAAGTTGGTTGGGATTATAACTTTTAAATGAAATTATATAATTCGATTGCTATATTAATTATCTTGGAAACATTAAAATATTTTATATTGGAAAGCTAAGCGTTAATGGTAATTGAATCTTGCTAAATAATGAAAAACTATTCACATTTCATATCATTAAATGTAACCGCCAGATACAATTCACTCAAAATAACTTAACTTTTATAATTTAATTATTATTATTTTTAAATATATCTGTCACTTTTTTCCATAAAAAAATACATGAGATTAATTGGGGTCATTATCACTGTAACTTTCAGGTGATACAATTGACTCAAAATAACTTAATTTTTATAAGTTAATTATTATTATTTTTAAATATATATGTGTCATTTTTTTCCATCATAAATACATGAGGTTAATTGGGTTATTATCACTTTAATTTTCAAGTAAAATGATATGATTCGATTACTTCATTAAAATATTTTATGTTCTCAGGCTAAACTTTTTCCATCATAAAGCTTTTTGATTTTAACATAAGATTGGTTAGAATCGTTATCACTATAATTTTAACTTTTAACTTTTAGATGAAATAATACCATTAGATTACTACGTTAAAATATTTTATGTTCTAAATTAATTTTTAATAGTAAATGAATCTGGTCAAATAATAACAATCTCACCCTTTTCTATATCATTAAATCTAACCATTTAAATGTAACTTATTTAAAATAATTTAATTATTATTATTATTATTATTTATATTTTTAAACCTATATAAGTCACCTTTTCCTCATAAAACTCCTTTTATTGTATAC
>APFE031759697.1:64785-103268 GCA_000404065.3 Pinus taeda | reverse complement strand
TATTTAATATTTTAAACACATAACAAAATTGATTTTTCTGGTACAGGCGCCTTTTCCTCAAATGAAAAAATAAAATGATTCTTCTATTGTTCCAGCATGGAGGTGTATACACCACTGTTCTGTCACCTCCCCTGCGATCATCAAGTCATTATAATGTAGACGGGATAAGTGCTAAATGAAGGTGGCCATCACCTCACATTGCACCATTCCCTTGCCATGAACGTTCTAGTCAGAGGCACTCAAATTGCTTTCTGAATTGTTTGACTGCTATCTTTCTTGGGAAATCCAGTACATGGTTTCGGTACATCATTATGGAGTCTTTATATCTTGCACCATCCTGGCTTCTATCTACCCTACTGAGTGTATCACTTCCTTCTGTTTCTATTGAATTTCATTCTTGCTATTTCTATTTATATCCCCAAGTTCCCTGTTTTGTCGAGCAGACTTGATAACAGTTTTGTTGCAACTCCACGACATTTTCTCCATCCACCTCTGCACCTCTCTGATTCCCTTACTGATTCTCTCCTCCTCCATCATTGTTAGAGGGTCCCTTTGGTTTATTTCTCACTTGTCTCTGCTTCCCAAATCTAAATGTGGCTCCCTCCATGTCATAAGCCAACCCATTTTTCTGTTTCTCTTCTCCTCTGCTCTACTCTTCCACTCCCTTTCATGGGTTCTCTAGCCACAGTATCCCTGTCATTATCATTAACATGAGTTGTTGGGCTGCCACTCCTAGACAATGCTGTGATAGCAGAGCCCCTCTACCTTGCACTCGTGCACAAGAAGGAGCTCAAGCTAACGACAAGATACAAATACCTCACTTCTCGTTTGGTGAACTAAGAAATAGAAGCAGCCCAGCCAGAAGTTCACATTGAGTGCAGACTTCTCTCTGATATCTACGTAGAGAAAGATGTTGGTCAGTCGCTTTGTGACACTTGAAGTCTTTGCACCATGCACTTAGTACATGCAGATAGTGGATCTCTAATGAGAGTCGAGAACCATTATGGATAAAGTTTTTATAGAAAAAAATGAAGTGTATAAGAAATCTTCCTTTGCATTGAAGTCTTATAACAAGAAGTCAACAACATAAACGTCTATTTCAACAAATTTGCCAAACGATTAGCTAATCTGGACCTTCAGAACATAAGGAGGAAGACCAAGCCCTGCTCTATCCAGTGGACTCTCCCAACAATCAAAAATGAATTTTATCATTAGTTTTCTATTGAGTAGACTATTCACTGCTACTGAAGGTCGCTTTTCTGGTTATCCCAATAGTCTTCCCGGTTCTCTGATTATTACAATTATTTATACTCATAATACATATAGTCAGTTATCCAGTCATGTTTTACTCTGTTTTATCATCTCCTTGTAAAATTTCATACTTCTGCATTTGTTTCTAATAAACTTAAATATTGCGGGAGGCCGTTCGGACAACAAGCAACAATTTAATTATGTATAATAATTTTAAATCACGTATCTTCTGTACGATGTTCCAAGATCTATTCAATGTTTGCCATATTTTCAATTCAATGTATATTTTAAATTATTAATAAACACGTGTATAAATTATCTTAACTTTTATACAATATAAAAAAATGCATTTTTCTTTTTGGTTATTTTAATTTATTCAAATTTTTATCCGTTAAAAATAAGTACAAGTATGGCATGTTTTTATTAATGTGTTAGTAGATAGTTTACAGGCTAATGTGGGGAATAGTCTAAATATTTGTTTAGAAACATTTATTCGTTGAGTCAATTAAAAATAATAAAAGTTAAAAAATAATATAGAAAGTATTATGGAGGAGATAGTAGTTTTATAAATGAATTTAAATGTTAATGTAATTAGCAATTGTACCACACGTTGTAAAGGAAACATCGAAGGAAGCGGAAGGAAGGAGTAGCACAAAAGAAATAAGTACAAATTTTATGCAATTATGCTATTTGTGTGAGAAAAAATTTGAAAGTTTTTCTAAGAAATTGCTTCAATTAGTGTTGCCTTGGTTTGTGTGAGTTTCTTCATGTTACATTTAAAGTACTAGATATAATGTCAATCCCTTATTTTGCACATTGTAAACAATGTAGTAATACTTAATTAAATTCATCCCTATTGTTAGGGTCAAACCATTCAAATTGTGGATTTTTTCATTGTTGCCTCCTTAGGCATTTACTCCCCTGACTTTGAAAGATGTCTTCTACAATAAACGTGCCATCAAAGTAATAGAAAAAGCAAAGTAAAGCATGCAAATGGTTAGGAGAAAATTACGTGAAGGTGAGTAGAAATAATGAACATGAAGCTAAAATGCATGTTCTAGTTCACTCCAGCTTGAGTGGGAGTATATAAAGAAGAATGAGTCTTAGGCCTTACCTCCTCCAACTATTGGATGACAACCTTAATATTAGGTCTCACCGAGGGAGAAGGTCTAAAACAACCCATGGCAAGTTGAAGTGCTCGAATTAATCCATCATGTACATGAATTCTCAATCCCCTCAAGATATCAACATCAAACAGGTCCAATGTACTCTCCTCCAATACAACAATTTTCACAATAGAAGGAAAATCCATATATTCATGAGAGCTTGCATTCTTGCTTGGTTTCATTCCAGTGACTATTTCTAATAGGAGAATGCCAAAGTTGTATACATTTGTCTTGGTATTGGTCATCTTCATCTTTTGGAGCTCAAGAACATTGTAGCCCTCAATACACTCTTACACAGAATCAATATCCACATCAAATAGGTTACTTTAGCTATGAGCTTTGAATGGTCCTCGAAGTAAGCATTCAATGATGCAAAATATGGATCTAAAGTCTAGGATAAAATATGAATGACCATTCCATAGGTCAAACACATACAAAGCAATAAATCATTTTTGTTGATTTTTTTGAACAACTAATACAAATTTCAATTTCCTCTACCTCCTCATTATAATAAAATGATGGACATCATTAATGACATTATTAGAGAGTTCTAGATCGACTATAATAAGATATTGAAGTTCTAATAAGGAAAGCATAACTTCAAACCCATATTATAAGTAACAAAACTAGGAGAAAAGCTAAGAGAATCCAATCAGTAACTGAATAATGGTAAATAATCCATGTCATCCTCGTAGCAAGCATGTATGAAAGATGATTCAGATTCTTTTGAAGGTTATATATATTGGGGTACAACTAAATCATCAAGAACCCTAAAAATTAAAAACATATTCATGAATGATACAAATATATCATAAATTTTGATGCAAATGATTATCCATTGTATTCTAATTAACAATTGATTATATAGGATCCAAGACCTTTTCCACTATAATGTCTCATTCTATAGCCTAGTAACTTAAGTTTAAGAATACTTATACCAAGATCCATGCCCCTCAATGAAATATATTTTTGAACACTAGCTCTGCTCTTGTTCAGATCATTGGAACAAATGGAATCATTATGAATGATGCAAATGTTGAAGCTAAGGATTTGAAAGGAATGATAGGGATGAAAAAGCAGAGCAGCAAAGTAGAAAAAACAGAAATGGTGGTCACTGAATATTGCGATCATGATGATGCAACTGAGTTTTTGGATAATTCTTTACGAATCTTGTGGTCATGATGATGCAACTGAGTTTTTAGATAACTCTATAGGAAACTTGTGGTCATGACGATGCAACCAAGTTTTTAGATAACTCTCTAGGGAAGGCTGAGGATTTGATTCTTCCAATCAGTCCAATGTGAACAAACTATGAATACATGGAGAGTGATGATCCGAGGGATGCTGTAAGGATTTTTGATTGTGCTAACCTCTCTATGTTTGAATATCTCTAGGATTTGGGCTCTGTAGCACCAGCCTCATGCTTGTTGGATTATGATAATACTAATTTATCTTCAGCCTCTGCTTCTTCTCCATCTTCATATTCTTGGATTCCCAGAAATATCAAGCAAGAGGCCAAAGGTGTAGAAAGGTATTTCTCAACCCGTGCAGCCCCAAGCACCCCATCTGGTGGAGACCAGGATGTTCCATTATGTGGCACTGATTCTTCCACCTTTTGTTCATATAATCAGAGATTTGACATTGCTTTTTGTCGAGTTTGGCATGTGTTTGAGATCATTGGTGGAGGAAAATTATAAAGGTAAGCCTTGGGTAGTGGAGGTCCATGCAATAGTTTTGGGGCTGAGAGCCTCTAAGTAAGATAAAAATATTGTAAAAATCTGAAATATGCGGAGCGCGAAATATAAAAGATCGAATCAAAGGGTTGTCTGCCCAAGAAATAATATAGAATAATAGGAAGTAAGTCAGTCTGTGGACCATAGGAAGATATAAATAGAGCAAGGCTCTACGGATAGAGGGTAGCTTTTTGGTATGTAATCTTGGATGTGATATGTAATGGGCTTTTGAGAAGGAAAGTTTGGAAGCATTTGTAAGTTCGAGTCAAGGGTTTGGGTAGTGGATAGAGGCTTTGCAGTTGTGTGCACAGAGGCCTAGAAGAGTCTGTAGCTGTGTGTGCAGACCCCTACAGCTGAGTGCGCAGGGTGGATCTGGATGTATTGGTGAGGAAGTTGAATATAGCTAAGTTGTTTTTGAAATTTTGTGCTAAATCTGAATTATCGTGGATCTAGTTTTTGTATGTTTACTGCAACTGTTTGAACTATCTGCATCTGCTTATAAATACTTAAATCTGTGGCTATTCAAAGTGCGTGAACTGGTTATCTATGATAAATGTTTAGTTAAAGATCACAATAAGTAGATTGAATCCATAAACAACGCAATAATAAGTAGTAAGGATTATTCTGGGTTCGGATCTGCACGAAACAGAGCAGTGCGAAGCTGCGGAATAGTGCGCGAAACCTCCAGACCACATCTAGACATCCCAAGGGTGCTGAAACCTGCTTCCAACACCCTCCCCTACTACCTTAGGTGAGACCTCAGTCAGTGCCCAACAAGCTATTTCAAAATGGCCAGTAGCTGTGGGATTTGTTTGGCTAAATAATTTTTCCGAACCTAGGTCAGGCCCATATAAGCCAACAAATGGTTCTGCTGCCAGGACTAGCATCTACCTAAGGGGTGTCTGATGTGGAATGTGGGGACTTTGTAGAAAAATAATAGAAGGATTGAAGGGACTAGGAGCAGTAGTAGTTTTGAGTATGGTGGCAGAGTTAACAATGATGAGTGCGATCCAGCTACCGATATTCAAAGGAGCAGGGATGAAGACCCAAAACAATTTTGGTTCGTGCTAACCTCAGTATGAAACACACATAGAATTGCAGATGATAATATCAAAAAGGCTACCTTAGTTAGTGTGCTGTAGGACCGGGTGCTGACATGGTTCATAAAGTACTCAAGCGGTCACCCAACTGCGAGGACAACAGAAATCCAGACCAAATTTAAGAAAGAATTTAGCCAACGAATGTCAGAAAAATAGTCGATCATAGTGTTCGAAGAGATCGCGATGAAGCCTGGTGAAATTCCGTGGGATTTGGACCAAAGACTAAAATGTACTATTCGTGAGGCCAACATGACATTGACAGATTCACAACACTGCGTTTGGTTTATGGCATCCTTAACACCACATCTGAGGAAGGATTTGTCACAACAAAAGATCTCAACCTAGGCTGAAGCATTAGAGACCGCGATGAGGTTGCACGAAACTCCGTTACAAGACCCAGGTTTGGGAGTTCAGCAAATCCAAGCACAGATCCAAAATTTGTGTCTAGAAATGAAGAAGCTAAAACAAGATCATGCACTGCAACCAAAAGTCTGGGAGGAAGTATGGTGTATAAAGTGCAGGAGCCAGGGGCATGATAAAGATCACTACCCAGCCTCAGTGAATTATGTGGCAGCAGCAGGGACCAACACCATTGCAACCAGAGGCACAGGCAAGACCAAGCATAAAAACCCTGCTCTAGTGTGCTATCTGTCAAGTGGGAGGAAAACATGACACTGATAACCGTCATCTACTGCCAAAATACAACTAGAACCCCCAATAGCTATTTTGCAACTTTTGCAGATTGGTGGGCCATGAGGAAAGAGACTGTCGGAGCTACCAATTATTAATGGACCAGTCACCTACGTACAGAATGCAAACTGAGGCGTGAGGTCAGGATCCAGCTGCGGCGATCATGCACAGTGGGTTCCAGGGCCGTGGATGAGGACGGGGTGGAATGGGGCCAAGGAGGGAACGCGGGCAGCTAATCTGTTATAACTATAGAGGTCCAGGACATTACGCGCAGGATTGTACCAACCCGACTAGAATTTCGTGCAGTTATTGTGAAGAATTTGATCATGAGCTGATAGATTTCCCTACGCTGATAGCACAGATTCATGAAAAAAGGGCTACGTAACCAACAATGACCCAGAATGTGCAGATGATGAGGTTCGAACCCCACGAGGAAGATCCCCAAGTAAACATGGTACTGAGAAGCGGCACAAGAATGGATAGAAGGGACTTAAGTAAGGAAGACATAGGGGTTCGTAAGGAGATGGATCTGGAAGCTAGGGAGAGCTTCATGGAGGTCTCTACCCCAGGTAGTCGGGATCAACCTGAGCCAGACAAGGATCCCTCGATGATAACTACCTTTTTTGAGACATGTATAAAATTGCTTCGTGACAACAGGTAGTTAAATGCTTACAAGAATTGATAAATGGATGCACAGGATGGAGTGAACCTCACATAGTTCGACAATTGGGAAGACATGCGTCACAGACTGGGAGGGAAATTCGACTAAGAGCACAGATCAATGATTATGAGATGGTTCAGGTCATTCTGGATCTAGGCTCAGATGCCAATGTACTTCTTAAACAGACTTGAGAGTGCATGGGTAAGCCTACACTACAATGGTCCCCTATCCAATTGTGGATGGAAAACCAGCAGAAGGTCCTACCCATGGGGAGGCTGAAAGGAATTATGGTAGATATTGATGGTGCAAGTACTCGGATGGACTTTGAAGTGATTGAAATCATGGATGAAAGTACATCTTATGCTACGTTGTAAGGAATAGACTCGACCACCCACATGAATGGGGTTATTAATTTAAAGAAGTGGATAATGATATTTGAAACAAAGTCATTCCGCGTAGTCATTCCATTAGATCCAACTGAAGCATCGTATTATACTGAACCCATGCGCAACAAAGAGAGTGATGATGAATTAGACAGTTTCTACAGAATGGTTGCACAAAGGCAAGAATGGGTCAAGGCAATGGAGGATAGAAGAAGAACACGGGGCTATGTAAAGTCTTGTACCATCAATTCAGATGAAGAAGACAAACGGTGGCGTAATAGGTTGAACAGAGTGATTACGCTACACTGCAATATGGTGACTAAATCTCTGTACTGCGTAACGGCCCAGGATCGTGAATTACCAACGTATAATGGGCTGACAATAATGGATGATTTCCTGACCAAATTTGAAATCGTAGTACAAGAGAACCAACAGTTTGATGCGTTGAGATGGGCATTGTGTGTGATGCCTACACAACGGTGGGGTACACATGAAGGGACTTTCAAAGATTGGGGCGGCTACAGGCACATGACCAAGATTAGAATTGGGAAGTTGGAACTACGCATAATGGAGAAATACAATGGATGCGATGACACGTGCATGAACCTTACGTAATGGATCAAAGCCTACGAAGAGGAACCTCAACCAGAATGGGTGCACTTATTTTATCATACCCTAGATGTCATTCCCAAAAAATGGTATACTAAAGCAGAGCTCCGGCATCACACAAGCGAGTGGGATATCTTGTGTGAAGGGTTTTTGTCAACATTCCTCTTTGATGATCAATGGATGGATCCCGTGGATGATGCATTACAGCTGGTAAATGCTGCCATTTTCAAGACGCCACTGGAACCATAAGAAACTATCTAGCCCGACTAGTCACGATAGCTGAGCTAGGCTCTTGAATGCTATAATGTCCAGGTAAAAAAGGATGAGGACAATCTGTGAAATGTCAATATTCCGTAATCAGAGGGGAGCGGTGAGGTGTACAGACCCGAAATCAAAGATCCAGATATCACGGCACCATTGAAAATGAGAAAAGTCAATATCGAAACAAAAGAGGAGTCGAAGTATGCAATGCTTGGGGACTATTGGGATGATGCCACAGTGGTGAAGGTTGTTGAATTACTTTGCTAATATCAAGATTTATTCCCAACAAAAATCACAGAGCTAAAAGGGATCCTAGGAGACTTTGGGATGATGAAGATAATGTTGAAGCTAGACGTGAAACTAGTTAAGCAGCGACCCTACTACTTGAACCCAAAATATAAAGCAAAGGTCTATGAAGAACTGGACAAGATGCTAGCAGCAGGAATTATTGAACCAGTCGAGGAGTTCGATGGGGTAAGTCTGATGGTTATGCAGGAAAAGAAACAGAAGGGTGAGATTTGCATCTGCATGGATCTCAGGAAGCTCAATGATGCGTGCGATAACATTCCGTTTCCAACTCTGTTTATAGATGAGGTATTGGAAAATGTGGGGGGGGGCGGGGGGGGGAAGAAAGCCTACTCCTTCACGGATGGGGTCCTCAGGATACCACTAGATAAAGATTGTGCCAGAGGACAGAAGTAAAACAAAGTTTGCCACCGAATGGGGTTGCTTTCAGTACACAGTGATGCCCTTTGGACTAAGGAACACGCCAGTGATATTTTCACGAATAGTGGTAGCGGCATTCAAGGAATTTATACATAAGTTCTTAGAGGTATATCTTGATGACCGGACCATGTTTGGAATGGTTAAGAAACACATAAAAAGCTTACGGTTAATGCTTGATACTTTCCACCGACACCAGATTGTGCTAAACCTAAAGAAGTGTACTTTCCTTGTCCCATTCGGGAACCTGCTGGGCCATGTGGTCTATAAACATGGCCTGATGGTGGATCCGGTAAAGATCGTTGTCATACTCAATCTACAAGTGCCGCGAAGTGTGAAACAACTACACGCCACACTGGGACACATAGGCTACTATTAGAAGTTCATCAAAAGCTATGCCCAGATCACGGTTCCAATGGAACAGTTGCTAAAGAAGGATGCTACTTATTGCTGGAATGAGGAATGCAACAAAAGTCTGGAGACGCTTAAGGAAAAGATGGCATCCGCCCCTATCTTGGTCTTTCTGAAATGGGACGTGGAATTTCATGTGCATGTCAATGCGTCATATATCACATTGGGGGCAGTACTCAATCAACCAAGAGTGGAGGAAATTGACCATCTGATTGCATTCACAAGTTGTCAGTTATCAAAAGCTGAGAATAATTACTCCACTACCGAGCGAGAGGGATTAGCAATGGTATATTTGCTTCAAAAGTTCAGCCACTATCTACTCAAAGGCCACATTAAGATGTATACCGATCACTCTGTGTTAAAATACCTAAAGAATAAGCCTGTGTTTGGGGGGCGCATTTGCAAACGGTTGCTGTTATTCCAAGAATATGACTTTGAGGTCATCGTAAAGCCAAGATGTCTAAATGCAAGCCCTGATCACCTTTCCTAAATTGAGACAGGCGAAGAGCCCACAAATTTAGAGGACAGACTCCTAGATGCACAACTATATGTGGTGGGCATCGTAAATGGCCATTTTGAGGATATAATCCATTAGTTAATTACAGCAATTGTGCTGCAGGGATATTTTGTTCAGCAGAAGAAGGAATTGTTGATATGTGCAACAAACTTCACCATGATTTTAAGACACCTCTACAAAATGGGCAATGGAAAAATCTTATGTAGGTATATCCTAGAATTTGAGCAAGGATAAATCTTGGCCGAAGCACATGGGGGGGTTGCTAGTGAACATTATGCGGGTCGTGGCACAGCCTAGAAGATCCTTTGCATAGGATTATGGTGGCCAACTCTGCATCAAGTTTCAAAAGCATCTTATTGAACATGCGATGTATGTCAACGGATAGGGAAAGTAACGAGGACAGATGAAATGCCTACAACCATTCGAAAAGTGGGAAATTAACTTTGTCGGAACTATTGAGCTGTGAGGGAAGATGGACACGCGCTATATCATCACCGTGACAGAATATTTAATCTGATGGGTAGAGGCACAACCAGTTAAGGACTGTACGGCTATGACAACTATGAATTTTTTGTTCGAGAATGAACTAACAAGGTTTGGATGTCCCAAAATTATCATGAGCGATTGAGTTACACCTTTTTTGAATGAAACGATCAGTGCACTCACTAAGGAATTCCAGATATATCACCAACAGAGTATGCCATACCACCCACAAGCGAATGGGCCATTGAGGCATTCAAAAAAATCTTGGAGACCGTGTTGACCAAGGTTTGTAATGCATAGCGAAATGACTGGTACTTGCGCATCCATGCTGTGCTATGGGCATATCGAACCACGTGCAAAAAGTTGATGGTCCAGACACCGTTTCAGTTAGTCTATGGCAAACATGTCATTATGACTATGGAATATACTGTGTGTAGCTTGTAGATCATGGCAATAACAGGTATGACAGACTGCGGGTCTTTGGAGGAATGCCTCGCACAACTAGAGGATTTGGAGGAACAATGGTTTTTGGCTAGATTCCATCAGCAAGTACACAAACAATGAGAGAAATCATGGCATGATTGCTATATCAAGGTGCACACCTTCAAGGAAAATCATCTGGTATTACTATATGACAACAGGTTCGAAAAATTCCCTAGAAAACTCCGAATGCATTGGTTGGGACCCTATGTCATCAAAGAAGTTATCGATGGGGCTGCAGTTCAACTTGTCAAACTCAATGGAGACCACCTCCCAGGAAAGGTTAATGGAAGTCACATGAAGCTCTAAATGGGTGGGCCAACTACCTGACTAAAAGCCCGAGGGATAGTCTCACCACTCTAGCCAGTTGAAACAGAGCACATGACAATAAAGCAGTCTGGAGGGACGAGGCACAATTTCCAGAATATGCATAAAGTTAGCTAATCACAAAGGTTGCGGTCACATGGAAATGAGTGCATGGATCCGTTGCTACGAGGGGAGGCGACCATTACTGTCATGATTCATGACAAGATGTTTGCATTATGGACAAAGGAAGTGGGCGGTGGGCAATTAAGGAAATGGGTATGAGCTAGATATGGAAAGAGCTACCATAGGTTTAACACAAAGATGCCAGAACAGGCGGGAGCTAGAAAATTTGAAATTCGACACGCCTATAAATCATAGAAGGGCTTCCTTCAGGCAACCTACACTTCTGGAAAACACACGGTTACTGCAATGGAACGTTTCATTATCACAACACAAGGAGTAAGATGGAGGGAGCTGATCTTGCCACTAGAAAGGCAGGGCTCTCTGCGGAACATAGTGTTGACAGCTACGGGCGCCATGCCGAGTTCAACATCAATAGTAGGGGATGAACCGGCACATAGGAGACATGAAGCAGAATTGGTTTGGATGCCACCAACTCGACCAGGGGAAGGCCGATGCAACACAATAGAAATGCGAAAGGATGGAAAGATGGAAACCATTGGTAGCAATGCAATTAATATCTCACCCCTGATATACCTTGAGGATTGGGATCACGTGGATAGCAACAAAGGTCTTGGAAAATTCCAACACAAGCTGCAACAGACAATACGAAGAGCAGATACGAAGGTCAAAAGTGGTTGTAGTGGTATAAGGAGGTCCTGTATGTGGCTCCCTTGTTAGAGCTAAAATCCTATGAGGGGGTGTTCTGTGTTAACTGAGTAGAGCAGAATGAGCATTATCGGTCATGGGAATTGGTAAAACCAACAAAGCAGGAGCCAGATGAAGCGATGTAGGAGACAATGAAGGAGCAGTAGGACGACGATTGTCACTCACAGGGAGGTGAACTATGGAGCCAAGGCAGTGTGTCTCGCCACACCAACAAGTTACTCGAGACGAGTCACGATGATTGTGTTGGGGGACTGTTGGGTAGCGGAGGTCCCGCGTAACAGTTTTGTGGCTGAGAGACTCTAAGTAAGATAAAAATATTGTAAAACTCTAAAATATGAGGAGCGCGAAATGTAAAAGGTAGAATCAAAGGGTTGACTGCCTAAGAAATAATAATGAATAATAGGAAGTAAGTCAGTCCATGGACCATAGGAAGATATAAATAGAGCAAGGCCCTATGGATAGAGGGTAGCCTTTTGGTATGTAATCTTGGATTTGATATGTAATGGGTTTTTGATAAGGAAACTTTGGAAGCATTTGTAAGTCAAAGTCAAGGGTTTGGGTAGTGGATAGAGGCTCTGTAGCTGTGCGCAGAGAGGCCTGGAAGATTCCATAGCTATGTGCACAAAGCCCTGCAGCTAAGTGTGCAAGGTGGATCTAGATGTACTGGTGAGGAAGTTGAATAAAGCTAAGTTGTTTTTAAAATTTTGCATTAAATCTGAATTATCGTGGATCTAGTTTTTGTATGTTTACTGTAACTATTTGATCTATGTGCATCTACTTATAAATACCTGAATTTGTGGCTATTCTAAGTGCGAGAACTGGTTAACTCTGACTAATGTTTGCTTAAAGTTCACAATAAGTAGATTGAATACATAAATAGTGCAATAATAGGTTGTAAGAATTATTCTGGGTTTGGATCTACATGAAATAGAGCAATGCAAAGCTGCAGAATGGTGAGCGAAACATCTAAACCACATCTAGACATCCCAAGGGTTCAGAAACTTGGTTCTAGCACCCTCCCCTGCTACCTCGAGTGAGACATCAGTCCGTGCCCCGCGGGCTATTTCCGAAAGGGCTAGTAGCTACAGGATTTGTTTGGATAAATAATTTTTCCGAACCTGGGTCAAGCCCATATAAGCAACAGTAAGTACAGTGATTCCATAGGGATCTTTTTGGATACTTTTGGTATTGGTTATACCCATAGGATAATAGTTGATGTGTTTTCTTATCTCCATCTTATTCTCTTTCCTCTTGGTTTCAAATTACATATTTGTAGGACTACAACCACAAAGCCTCACACGGATAATTTGTTTCTCCTATGTTAATCTTATTCATCTCCATGGAGGTTCAAGAAAGTAGGAATTATGGTTGTGATAGTCCTCGGAGTTCCCTCATGGTTGAAGTCAATTGAAATTTGAGTTTTTTCACCCGAGAGTACTGAAGAAACTCTACTAAATGAAATTTTTGGTTGATCTTACTACATGTCCCTTGTGTGTGTATTGAAAATGAGTAGGTCAAAGTTTCAGGGTAAAATAGTAATCGATTAGTAGATTCCAATCGTAAATATGTTGGAAGGGTACTAGAAAAATGGTGCATTTTGTATCAACTTTTTCTTGTGTAATTCCACAACATACCAGACATGTCATAACAAACTTCATCAATATTTTTGTCTCTTATTACACATTCATTATTCATCAAAATGTTGGAAAGAAAATTTAAAAGTAAAAGACAAATCCCTCTTTTTCCATTTTTGATAGAATGCCATTTTATTTTAGGATTTTACCAAAAAAGTTGAACCAATAATTCAATGGTGCACCACAGTGCAAAAACTGTGAGCAACCGATGCATGACATGAGTTGTGAACATGGATATAAACAAACAATGGAGAGAAACAAGTAAAACTACACAATTTAACAATGAAAGCCCTAAAAAGCTTGAAAGGAGTAAAAAACATTGAAAGGTAGAGCTCCAGATATAGCTGGTAATAACTGCCTTCTTACTTAAAGGAGGATCTGAACCATGGAGTAAATAGCATGCAACTAAAGTAGTGAAATAAAGTTATAATATGACATAAAAATTTCAACTCAAACATGTATGATTCTCTTTAAAGAATGCCACTGTTACAGAATCGCAAAAATTGTTTTGTACATAGAAATTGCATCAAATGTTAATTAAAATAATCAAAAAATCCAAGTATACATTCAATTATAAGAGTAGCTGTTGACTCAAATGGTGGAAATTATTTATAGCTTTAAGGTAAAAACCCAAAAGACAATGGAAACTCAACATGCATTTGAAAGCCAAGTTTTAACAGAAAATTAGTTTTCCTTTGAAAAAGAAATAAGTTGCACATTAATCTGCACCACATATACCCCCTTTCGAGCAACACCTTCAGCAACATGAACCAGTAAATTTCAGTAAAAACATGTTGCCGTATTTTCAGGATTCACCATTTACATATATTTATAACCAATCTGGTATGGCACGCTTTTCTAGAACAAAGATTTTAATAAAAACTACAGGGGAAAAACCCAGAAATTGCCTTCCCTCTGGAACACAGTCTCCTGTCAAGGGAGGTCACTTCAAAATGCACAAATCATCTTCTAAGAAAATGAATAAACATGACGTTGTACAACAAAACACTACAAAGAACTACAATCAATGAATAAACTCAACACAATGCGTAGGAGATCCATCTCTGGGGGTATCGAGAATCTGCTAATCTTATTACATGCATGTGATAAACTTGAAAGGGATCAGCTTCTACTCCATACATCAAAGGTTTGTCTTCCGTTTGGTCATCATGGTCATACATAAAATCAGGAATCTCAATATGTCCCTTTGTAATGCATGCACAAAGAAATTCTTGACGGTTTACATACTTAAACTTCTAGTATAAACTGCATAACATGTAAAAAATTTCCTGAGAACGTCTGTATGAAATAGTCCTAATAAATTATTTGAATCAATATGCAAACTTGGCTTAATACTAACCTTGCACTCAATAAGAACCAGCCAACAGTTGCAAAAAATTGTCTTCACTGAATCCCTGGATGTACGAAATACACCGCTTGAAGCCTTTCTTTAAGAGCTAGAGGAATTTCTTCATAGATCAACCACAATGTAGACACCTTAGGGATGTTTTCACCCCTATGTACTGAAGTATGCATGTAAACAACACAATAAGGCCCTCCAGGAATTTTATTTGAGTTCTTATGGTAAATGTATTCTTGTAGTCTTTGTCCACTAACAAGAACAACTACAGAGATAAAATATAAACTACATCTGTCAGTCAAAGGTATTCATAATCTGAAAGGGAAAGATGCAGTACAGATCAAATTTATGTTCTAATTTATTTAACATGCTTCAAAAGCATTGCATGCTTCATTTAAAATGAGAAAATCCCAATCTGAACCATTTGAATTAGCAGGAATATAGTGGCAAAAGCGTCACTAGGGAAATCCGTTGATTGACAAAACTCCACCAGTAACAATCATTTGGCATAGAACCACCTTAAACCAATAAACCAAATCAAATGAATTTTGAATGTGCTAACCAATAGGTGAAATTAACTGAACTACAAGGCCTACCAAAATTAGACAACCAGATAATCC
The DNA here is from genome assembly GCA_000404065.3 of Pinus taeda. Classification (NCBI taxonomy): domain Eukaryota; kingdom Viridiplantae; phylum Streptophyta; class Pinopsida; order Pinales; family Pinaceae; genus Pinus; species Pinus taeda. Next base: position 88,031 of record APFE031759697.1, on the reverse strand, counting down.
TATTGGACACCAAAATTCTTTTGTAGTATCATTGTGATAACTATAGAAGCTAAAACACTCTTCTTCCATAACTATTTTGGCTAGTTCCCTAGAAACAATAGAATTACATAACTCAAATATCAAGATAAAAGTTAAATAAAGGAATTTCCATATGGCTAAGAGGGCATTACAATGCAGTATATCCTACTAAGAAAATGGAAAATCGTATTGTTTACAAACTACATGGAGCATCAAAAAATTCCTCACCTAAGCTTAATATAAACACTGGTTGAGATATTTCAAATGTGTATGCCTTATTTCTCTTATAAAATATATGCTTTCATGTGTCATAATGAACCTTTATCTTATGAAACTTTACAATTCCTTAAAAAACCAGAAGATCATGTTAACAATTGAGATATTGATATTAGTACAAGCATATAACCCACGGAACAAAAGCCAGGGAAACAAATAATGGATGAATAGTTTAAAAAACATTTTCAAAAGCACATAGAATCATAAACATGTCCAATATACTCTAGTCATCCTTCCTAGCCATAGAATTTTGGATGATATGATACTTTTGGTCTGAAACTTAAACCCATGCTCTAAAAAACTTAGGGTTTTTTTAATTAATATTTTAAAAACTAGCTCCCCCACTAAAGAATCCTTAAATCAAAAATAGGAGCTCAAGAAGTATAGTTAGCTGAATTAAATAACCCGATTTTACTGTGCGAAATGAAGCGCATAGAAGGAATTGAAGTTACAGATGATCCAACATGCTTCCAAAAGAAAACATTGAACTTAGATAACTAAAAATAAATTCTTGTGTAAATGAATGATTAACCACAACAGGACTTTCTAGTTATACCAGCAATAGAGATAAACATGCAAAGGATTGGTTGCTTTGCTGTTGACATGGCTCATTACACAAACTGCAGAAGCCATGACATTGCTGACATGGTTTTAATCTCTGCAACATTTGGTGTTGTTATTGTTACTGGAAAGTCCTTTGCAAATTCATATAGTATAAGATGGTGTTATGGATCGAATGTAAAGCTTCTTACCTTAGAAAAACTATTTAAATTTGTCTTGGATACTAGGACACTCTTTCATTTCAATCATACTTCAGATATACATATATGGTGTTGAAGTACTAGAAACTCATTTTGTTCCCTATAGATCTAACATCTCCTTCAAAAAGGCTTCTAAGAGTTATCACATCGTGGCTTTGTATTAGATTAAATGAATTTTGAAAGAACCATATTGCTTCCTAGTATATCTCATAGACAGAGATCACCTTTTCCTAAGCTAAGGCATCCACATTTTCATTATATGTAACAAGGATCACTACATCCCAATATCTGTAGAGATGAGGAGATCATTTGTAATCTTTTTGTTGCATTCAATAAAAAGAGCATTTTATGTCTTAGTACTATATATGTGTATGTATGTATGTCCATTGTCCCATGGTCTAGTAGCCACATGTAGCGATTTTCATCATGTTGACACAAGTTTGAACCCAGGAGGTATGCTCTAACCCTGAATGATTGTTGTCATCTCATCATGTAGCAACCTTCAATCTTCATGTAATATCAACAAGATATGAATAAAACATTTTTAGATGGATTTTTAATGAAGTCTATATGGAAAAAACAAAGGTTTATATAGAAAACGGTGAGGATCATAAGGTATGAAAATTTCAGAAGACATTGTATGGATTGTAAAGGTGTCAAAGAGCATGGTATAAGAATATTGATGGGTTTCTCCAAAAGCAGGGATATGTCAGCTGCAATGCCGATTTGAATGTATACATCAAGCATATTGGTGATCATTTTAACTTTATATGTTGATGAGACTATGATTATGATACTATTATTAAGGGGCAGAAAGGAAAAGAAACTCCACATTATTCAAAAGAGGTATATTAGGAACATTATCATAAATTTGGGATGGAAAATTGGAAATCAATGATTGGAAACATTCTATACAACATTTTGGCATTGGTCCAGGCCTGTAATCTCAAATTTCAGTACATGACACACATCCCTGAGCTGTGAGCTCTCATCCATGTATTCATCCATCTATCTCCAACTAGAAGCTACAGTTTTTTCACTAGTTGGATGATTTCCTTTTGCACGGACCTTAATAGGGTAACAATATGTTGAAGCCAATCCATTGACATGAAATTAGGACACTCTTTCTTTCCAATCATACTTCTACTCTACAATATCTTGCACTTACTTGGCCATGTTGGTAGCAAATTGGTCACTGATAGAGCAGAGGATAAATTTCACTCATTTTATAGTCAACTCAACCAAGCCCAAGTTCGAACTGACCAAGTTTAAAATTTATACTCAACGATCCTACCAATGGTGGATTAGAAAGCTCTACAATGAAGTAATACTAACATAATGCATTTATTCTAGTGCACTCACAAGATTCATTTATGTGCATTCTTGAGACAAATCATCGACTTTGTAAGCTGTAGCTTTCTAGAATGAAATATTAAATGGAACCAACATATAGCCACTCTACAACTCCAAATTATCTGTTTGGCTTTCGCAATTCTCTCTCATATTACACAACTCTCACTTTCTACTCATAATTTATTAAGTTAGTCATTGATGGCCAAACTTTGGTTGATACCATCTAGCCTAATACTTGTGATTTAAACAAAAATTTTGTTTTCCATACAACCTAAAACCTTTCAATACATCTATTATTTTCACTTTATATTGCCCACCATTTTTATGCCTTCTTTCTATATAAAGTTGGAGTTTATTGTTATAATAAACTACTTTATTATAGCTTTATCTCCAATCCATTCAAATAGTCCCCTATGTTTCCAAATCATTTAAAAAATCTAGATTCTCAGGAAACATAGTTTTGCCAACAAATGTAAAACATTGGGAAGCATTTACGATTTTGTAGTCTAGGCACAGACATAACTTTTTCATACAGGTCCCCCAAACATAAAATTGTCTTCCAGCAAGTTTTCTTTCATAGACTTAGGAATGCCTCCTGATTGTTACCGAGGAGAGACAAAGATCCACATATATCTTGTAGCTATTTCCCAAACATATGTCCTTTTAGTGACTAAGCTTCTCATCTATTGTAATTTTCTTTAACATATATTATTTATTTTCCACAATTTCATTACTAAAGGGCTTCAATTTTGTGTTTTAGACCATCTCAATTATAGATAATTTTTCAATAGATACTATTGAGCTAGCTCAAAGAAAATTGTGCTCTCCATTTGAGATAAGAATATTAAACCTATTGGCAAAAAAATCAGCAAGATCTCTTCGTGAAGATTGACTTTGACCAAACCTACTACTGAATTGATAAGGCCTATGACCAAGTTAACTAGTATTTCATTATTGACATGTTGAATTGTCTAGGTTTTAGTGAGAGATGTGTTGGGATAGTGAACACTCTTTTAGCCAATGCCTCGAATTTTTTTTCTATGAATATTTCTCTAAGCCCATGTATTTTGCTTCATCAGTCTATTAGGCATGGTTGATAATAAATGCCTTGGGGTATTTTCTCAGTTACAAGGTCACAATACTCATAGATTTTTGGGTTGTCCAAGACCATTGGAAGAGATTTTAGAGTCACAAGGATTTATACAGTTTTTGTCAAATTCGAACTCGATGTGTTTAAGACTCTAAGGCATCTGCAAATTGTGTAATTAATTATATGCAACGATTGTTTAAAAAGTAATAACGCTGCACATGAGATATAATTCTACTTATTCCAAGTAAATTGAGATGGGAAAAAAACGTCTAGATTATTGTTTTGAACTGAATTTGCCTAAATTACAATTCATAAATTTTATGTTTTGTAACATAAATTTCTCAACTCCTTGATCTTCGATGCACTGAAAGGGAGATAAGAATTTTTTTTTTGAAAAAACATCAACTTTTCAAATATTTTCTTACATTGGCCATGCACCTCATGTAAGGCTCCACGTATAAGAAATCTCATTGAACTATACATTATGTCTATTTGGAAAAAGCTATTGATAATGGAGAGTGATATTCATTCAGCCATATCCCTTTGATCCTTTGAATGTCCTAAATGTGATTTTTTCATATAATGGATCCAGTCCTGAATATTAAAATATATAAAATCTAAAATCTCATGGTTATTTATGTATTAAGAAGACATTAATGATAAAAAAGTAGTTACTATATACATGATTAAAATTATGATGTTAAAGTTGAGCATGCATGAGTGGAAAGTGTATCCCTCCGTAAATTCTATGGGAGCAATCCCAATCCAATGTCCTATATATTCCTCATCCTGCAAGCTAATCAATCATTAATAATTAGATCATATGAGGTGATTAAATTTGAGAATTATTTAGCAACTCACTTGAATTTTTAGTCCATAAGTCATTTGGGAGCCTCAGTCCACAAGTTTCATGGCAACCATTGTAGCAGAGTTAAGATAGCTAAGGACTCAACATGTAGCTTTCACCATTGGTTATGCATGTCAATAGACATTTTCTTTTCATTTCAGAAGACTCTATTCACTAAACATATCCTTCCTAGCCACTCCTTCCAAACTTGGGTTGTTGAACAGGTAAATCCCCTCTATGGACAAAGGCGATCCCACTAGCCTAACTGAGGTCTAGAAACAATCAAACAACGCTAACACGCAGGTTCCTAATTGCAAAATAAAGTCCAAGATGAGAGCCTAGCTCGAATCCAACGCTTATATTCGTAGAAGGGTCGTCACTTCCATTCTTTCGCTTCAGCTGGTCACAATCCTCACGATCTCCATGAACAGACACCTGCACATGCAAAGAACAAGACAAATACAAGCATAAAATCTGGGAAATGCAACTATGTATCAGTCAGAAAGGATACAACTCAAACATCGTAATAAAGACACATGAGTGGAACCATAATGATAGTCGTCTATTATTATTGATAAAACAAAAGAGAATACAACCAAGTTCTGACTTCAAATCCTCTTTTGGCTGGGCGAGCAGCTATGTATGTCTTGCAATAGACCTTCTCTCTCTCAGGATTCCGGCGGCATAACCTCCCTATGCTCCAAGACTCACTATCACTCTAGCATTAAGTCAGAACTCCCTTGTCAAAAACTCCAAAGACTCCCCCCTATAGAACTCCCTTGTCAAAAACCAGCTTGTCAAATGCATGAGGACAAACTTTTATAAATGGAGAAGGGAGGAAGATTCAATGCACCAGGACACCCATTGTGGATCGACATTATCTCTAAAAAGATACTGAGGATAGATGTCAAGGATAGATGATGACTCTCGACCTCTATCGAATGGATTTTTCCCTCAAAAGACTTCATGATCAGAAAGGAAAAAACATACGGGCGCGTGTTGGTCAAAAATCATTACCAAATTTATTTGGTGAAAGTGTTGTTCTAGGACAGAGGCCAATGGGCGCGCCCCCTTTTGAGGATCTCAGTGATTGGCATGGGTAAGACACTGTGTACCTGCGCCAATGGAAAAAGGGCACTTTTCAGGGATAATTTGCAGAAGGTGTCTTCAGGGAACATGAAGTACATACTCAGGGGAACATAATGCAAGTGTTTTTAGGCTATGTCACTTCTCACAGGTCCCGGAATGTATCCTCCAATGTACGAAAACAGGGGTACCAGGGACGGTGACCAATGGTGACAAATTACTGTGTAACAGATGCCCCCTAAAGCATGAGGCCAGAGAGAGAGACAGGGGTGAAATGCTTTACAAGAACACATAGAGCTGCTGCCGAGAATCTGCATTGAGAGATACATATTTCGATTACATGTAGTCTAGGCATGGGCGCAGCCATCCAAAAGACATATGAAGAAGGTCTGTGGAATGGACGCAGCCACCCAGCTGAAGAGACCATGATGATAAGAGGTATGGTCGCAGCCATCCTAAAAGACTCAGGTATGGGCGCAGCCATCCATCAATGAGTCATGTAATAATGATCCACAAAATTGCAACCTGGTTCGCAACAGACTAGAACCAAGGTCTTGCGCTCCATCCAAACCCGAACAAAGTACAAGTTCAAGCATGTGAACATGTGAGCTGAAGTTGAACATGCATGAACATCGTCTGATTACCAGTCAATATTGGGAACTGTTAACAGATGCGAGAGGGACCACCAATAATGACGATGGTCCTCAAGGTACTATAGGTACAATCCATGACGTGTGAACTAGTGATCTGAAGTTGAATACCCGTAGAATCATTTGATCAGAGGCCAATGATGAAAACCTCGCGTCGAACACGAAGAACCTGCCATTGAGGCATGCAGGCTCCAAGGTACCGGAAGGGAGTCTCTAGGTCACTTTCCTGGATAATGAGCTGAAGTCGACAGGAAGTGATCTTCATCGAAGGTGGGCCATAATGTTTCCCACATCATCGACACGAGACGGAAAGAGACAATATGTTTTGTGTGAAATATCAGAGGGAGGTTGTTTCTTTTTAGAGGTCAACTTCTCTTGAACATATTGGCAGCACGACAGTGGAATTGGCAGTATTTGACATCAATAGATCAGAGGTCATGATGACAAGGCAATGAGTAGATGAGAGGTCAAATAGGATTACCCAAACCCATGGAGGGAAGTGAAAAATGAGATGAGATATCCCCACCCCGACACGAAAGCAGAGAAGTGCCATGTTCAAGCGCGACATACTGCCGACACAACAATAATTATGGTTTCCAAAATTTTCTTTTTCCCCCACAAGTTCTGGCGAGTACCCCAATTATTTTTACACAAGCTTGATGGGGATAGCATATGCTTGTTCTATAATCCGCCCTTTGGGCGAACCTGTCGCTATATTTTAACGAGCCTAGCAACAGTGAAACTCGTTCTCGTCCATTTGGATGAGTTTGTCGCTATTCGGTTTTAACGAGTTTAACGACAAAGATAACTCAGTCTCTTTCAATTTTAGAGAGTCTGAAAGAAACGGAAAGGGAACTCCAAGGGTGTCCTTTTTCATAAAGTTGTGTCTCTCGAGCCTGAAAAAGTATAAAACGATGCTCGAAAGAACCGCCCGATCATTACGATCGAGGAGTACTTTTCATAAATAGTGATGTTGACCTGAAAAAGTAAAAAAGCGATCAAAACCATGTCGTTTCGTAACCATTAACGAGTTTGAAACGACAAAAACCCGGTAATCTTTTTATGTTTTAACGGTCGACAAAAGAAATTAAAACGACCGCCCCTTAGTAATGTTTAACGAGCCAAGAGGAATAACTCGGCAATCTTTTCTTCTTTAAACGGTCAGAAAAGAGCTGAAAGAAGACCTCCATTTTTATTCTCTTTAGCGAGTCAAAAAGGAAAAAATACTCGGCAATCTTTTCATATTTTACGAGTTAGAAAAGAGCTTAAAGGTGACTCGGGTATCGGTTCATTTTTACACAAGCTTGAACCATAGAGAACTTTGCTTGGATTCGGTTTCATTTTTACAAAAGCTTGAAACGAAAAACTATGCTTGTTATAAGTTCACATGCCCCCAGCATAATGACGCAAAATGAGGTACATGCCCCCCAAGCTTCATTGAATTCAACAAAGTGGATGGAATGAAGGTTCACTTTCGAGATCTTGGAAAGACTCGACTTGGATTTTACGAGATCTTAATCAAAGACTCGATCTGAAAAGGGAGTTGTTTCATTTTTTAATGAGGTTGACACAGTGGAAGAACTATCCTCATGAATCCGTGATTCATTTTTTAACGAGCTTGACTCAAGACAAGGAACTATGCTCGGGACTCCTTGTTTCATTTTTTAACGAGCTTGACATAAGACAAGGAACTATGCTCAAGTCTAATTTCTACAATCTACCTAGATAACCTATCCTTGTTTCATTTTTTAATGAGGTTGACACAAGACAAGGAACTATCCTCAAACCTGATTCATTTTTTAACGAGGTTGACTCAGTAACAGGAACTATCCTCTATTCTGACTGATTCATTTTTTAACGAGGTTGACACAGGAAAAGAACTATCCTCATGACAACCTGTTTCATTTTTTAACGAGGTTGATATAGGTAAAAACTATCATTGCCCAACCTTCATCAAAATGAACAGGAAGTTGGGGCTTCCAAGCGTGGCACTCCCGGTGGGAGGTCAAAGTCTCGGAAGCCAGGACACAATGCCCCCAGGACACTACACACGACGGCGACATCGCTGGATACAGGCACGGGATAGGTAGCCATGTAGTTGACCTGCGGCGGGGCAGATACAACCGGTGGATAAAAACCAGGAGGGGATGACAACTGCGCAGGAGGCACCGGGGGACTAAAGAACGACAATTGATCGATAGTCACCATCCTTCCATTGTGTGGAAAGGAAACCACATGGAAAAGTGAAGAGACGAGGGCCCCCATGGCATAAACATAGTCACGACCAAGGAGAAGACTGAAATCTAAAGTACCTTGGGTAACCAATACGTCTATATAGACGGTTTTGCCTCCCAAAGTAATAGGGAACTTTGGAAGGATCCCCAATGGTTGACTAGTTCCCCTGTCAAACGCCATCAGATTCTGCATGACCGGCACAAGCTGTGGGGAACCCAAAGCTTTCCAAGTAGTAAAAGGCATAAGACTGACAGATGCACCCTCATCCAAGACAGTGCCAGGTACTGCCGTATCATAGGCATATACTGTAATCTGGAAAGGCACATGGGATGGAAGGCGGAAAGCAGTCAGGTGACGCCAGTCGAAGGAAACGACTGAACTACTTGATGGGGGAATTGTATGATTGCCCCCCTATTCTAAAGGAACTGAAGAAGGACCCTCTGAGTTAGCTGGGATAAGAGGGTCGTTTTCGGACTCATGAGAATCTTATGAGATGAGAAGAACAAAATCATGCCGCTCTTCTAGAACAGGGTGGTCGACGGGTGGTGAACCCGAGTCGACACTCTCTCCGACCAATGGTTGGTCTGGAACAGGCTGGGCAGAGCTAGGTTCAGGAACAGGAGGCTGTACAAGAGAGGAATTTAAACCAATCTCATTGTCAGCAGGAAGACGATCTGCAGCTGTAGAAATACGTTGATATCCAACGGGGAGTCGGGGTGAGGGAGCCGCGAGACTTTCCAAAACAGCAGAGGCTTTATCCATGAGTGGACAAAGGTGAAGGGGATGATTACCTTCACAAAGTCAGCAGGGGATTTGAATCTTCCCTTTTCCCTTGGCATTCCCAACTGATGAGGTAGCATCGCCATGAGCTTTAGAGGACGATGAGGGGCGGGCCTGATCATGGGACCATACTTCTAAGATCCTGGGAATGCCAGGACAATCACGAAGAAGATGGTCCTCCTTACATAATCGACAAGGAAACTTAACCTTCCGCGGAGGAGCGGTAGGGGGCCCGACTTCAGGTGTACTCAAGGGAGTAACAATTGTGCTTTTAGCCTCTCCTTTGAGAGGCTTCTTCTTCTTCTTCTTGTTCTTCTTCTTCTTAGCCACCTGGTTATTCGAATCGAAACTTTCACCAAGCGAAGTACAAGAAGGAGACATAGAAGTAGGCGTCGAAGGAGAGAGGTCCACCTTAGGTTCAACATGATGTTGTGCAGGTGGAGGGACTGATGGAGTATCAGCCGACACGGTAGGGACCAAAAAGGTTGAGAACAACCAAACAGGCAACCCGACAGTTAGCCCCGGAAGGGATAACGTCGCCACATAAGGAGCACCAACATTCCCAAGAGGAGGGAAATGGCCAGGAGTCCCATCAGGAGGGGAACTTGGGTTGGTGAACCCAGGAAAAGTCGCCATAGCAAAAAGAAACCTACTCAAGCTAACGCACACAAGATCTAACCAGGTAATGTTATCATGGCCAAATAAATTTTAAAACATATGAACTGAACTTGACCTTTTCATTTTTTAAGAGTCGAGAAAACGACGAAAAGATGACTCTAGTCTCCTTCGAATATTTAATGATCACGAAGTGACAAGACGCTCACTTACACCTTTTCTTTTAGGGAGTCCGAAAAGGATCAAAAGTGACTGCTCTAGAGATTCTAAGCAAAAGGTTTACCAAGCGACCCGTAAAACTACTTATACACCTTGGCCATCATATGAGAACCAAGGACTTGCCGTACTGCAGTCAATCTTGCCGAATGCTGTGTTCGGTGCGTTACGATTCACAAGGTGGCAGACTCGGCTTCCTATGGATAAAGGATGCAAGCCTAGTGGAGTCTCCCCATATATACGCGACGGTACATGGGAGCCCAATCCGTACTGGCACTTATCGTTTCACCGTGGAGGAATCACCCAACCACTCGACGGTAAGTGACCAGGTTTAAAGACGTTGGAACACGGCTCTAGCCTAGACCTCTAGAATGTGAGCGTTAAGTTCCAATGCATTGTTAAGTTTATTCAGTGCATTTTAAAGTTGATCTTGTGTTAGGTTTTGCTTTTCAGGTCCTACCATATGTAATCTCTCAAAATTCTGTAAATGCAATCTATATGCCAAAGAAAATCATTTCGTTCGATGAATTCTAACTATGAGAAAGTTAGGAATTTTTCAAGCAAACAAAACGAACTCAAGCAATCAAACAACCTGATGCAACTAATGGTAAGGAAATGAAACTTTTCTTTTTGAAAACATAAATCGACAAAATTTTCATTTCCTTTTAACTATTAAATGAAAAGGATACTAGTTTGATTTTCTTTCCAATGGCACAAAGCACTTAAAATGATTTTGAGAGATAGCTACACCAAGCAAAGGGAATAAAATCACTTGATGAAAAGACAACAAAGTCCCCAAGATACCAAAGCAGTTTTCCAAATCAAAGGAAAATTCAATGCACCAGGACACCCATTGCGGATCGACATTATCTCCAAAAAGCTACTGAGGATAGATGTCAAGGATAGATGATGACTCTCGACCTCTATCGGATGGATTTTTCCTTCAAAAGACTTCATGATCTGAAAGGAAAAAACATACGGGTGCGCGTTGGCAAAAATCATTACCAAACTTAGTTGGCGCGAGTATTGTTCTAAGACAGAGTGCCAATGGGCGCGCCCCCCTTTGAGGATCTCAGTGATTGGCACGGGTAAGACACTGTGCACCTGTGCCAATGGAGAAAGGGCACTTTTCAGAGATAATTTGCAGAAGGAATCTTCAGGGAACATGAAGTACATACTCAGGGGAACATAATGCAAGTGTTTTTAGGTTATGTCACTGGTCACAGGTCCCGGAATGTATCCTCCAATGTACGAAAACAAGGGTAACAGGGACGGTGACCAACGGTGACAAATTACTGTGTAACAGATGCCCCCTAAAGCATGAGGCCTGAGAGACAGAGAGGGGTGAAATGCTTTACAAGAACACATATATCTGCCGCCGAGGATCTGCATTGAGAGATACAACTGATATTTCGATTACATATAGTCTAGGCATGGGCGCAGCCATCCAAAAGACATACGAAGAAGGTCTGTGGTATGGACGCAGCCACCCAGTTGAAGAGACCATGATGATAAGAGGTATGGTCGCGGCCATCCTAAAAGACTCAGGTATGGGAGCAGCCATCCATCAATGAGTCATGTAATAATGATCCACAAAATTGCAACCTGGTTCGCAACAAACTAGAACCAGGGTCTTGCGCTCCATCCAAACCCGAACAAAGTACAAGTTCAAGCATGTGAACATGTGAGCTGAAGTCGAACATGCATGAACATCGTCTGATTACCAGTCAATATTGGGAACTGTTAACAGACGTGGGAGGGACCACCAATAATGACGATGGTCCTCAAGGTACTATAGGTACAATCCACGACGTGTGAACTAGTGAGCCGGTGTCAAACACCTATAGAGTCATCCGATCGGAGGCCAATGGTGAAAATCTCGCATCGAACACGAAGAACCTGCCATTGAGGCATGCAGGCTCCAAGGTACCGGAAGGGAGTCTCTAGGTCACTTTCCTGGATAATGCGCTGAAGTCGACAGGAAGTGATCTTCATCGAAGGTGGGCCATAATGTTTCCCACATCATCGACACAAGACGGAAATAGACAATATGTTTTATGTGAAATATCATAGGGAGGTTGTTTCTTTTCAGAGGTCAACTTGTCTTGAACATATTGACGGCACGACAGTGGAATTGGCAGTATTTGACATCAATGGATCAGAGGTCATGATGACGAGACAATGAGCAAATGAGAGGTCAAATAGGATTACCCAAACCCACGGAGGCAAGTGAAAAATGAGATGAGATATCCCCACCCCGACACGAAAGCAGAGAAGTGCCATGTTCAAGAGCGACATACTGCCGACACGACAATAATTATGGTTCCCAAAATTTTCTTTTCTCCCACCATTTCTGGCGAGTACCCCAATTATTTTTACACAAGCTTGATGGGGATAGCATATGCTTGTTCTATAATCCGTCCTTCGGGCGAACCTATCGCTATATTTTAGCGAGTCTAGCGATAGTGAAACTCATTCTCGTCCATTTGGATGAGTTTGTCGCTATTAGATTTTAACGAGTTTAACGACAAAGATAACTCGGTCTCTTTCAATTTTAGAGAGTCTGAAAGAAACGAAAAGGAGACTCCAGGGGTGTCCTTTTTCGCAAAGTTGTGTCTCTCGGGCCCGAAAAAGTATAAAATAATGCCCGAAAGAACCGCCCTATCATTACGACCGAGGAGTACTTTTCGTAAATAGTGACATCGATCCGAAAAAGCAAAAAAGGGATCCAAACCACATCGTTTCGTAACCATTAACGAACTTGAAACGAGAAGGGTCCGACAATCTTTTCATGTTTTATAAACGGTCGGAAAAGGGTTTAAAGACGACCACCTCTCATGTCCGTTTAACAAGTAGAGAGGAAAAACTCGGCAATCTTTTCATCTTTAAACGGTCAGAAAAGAGCTGAAACCAGACCTCCATTTTTATTCTCTTTACCGAGTCAAAAAGGGAAAAATACTCGGCAATCTCTTCATATTTTACGAGTCAGAAAAGAGCTTAAAGGTGACTCGGGCATGGGTTCATTTTTACACAAGCTTGAACCGTAGAGAACTTTGCTTGGATTCGGTTTCATGTTTACACAAGCTTGAAAACGAAAAACTATGCTTGTTATAAGTTCGCATGCCCCCAGTATAATGACGCAACGAGGTACATTCCCCCCAAGCTTCATTGCATTCAACGAAGTGGATGGAATGAAGGTTCACTTTCGAGATCTTGGAAAGACTCGACTTGTATTTTACGAGATCTTAATCAAAAACTCGATTTGGAAAGGGGGTTGTTTCATTTTTTAATGAGGTTGACACATTAAAAGAACTATCCTTATAACCCTTGTTTCATTTTTTAACGAGCTTGACACAAGATCAGGAACTATGCTCAACCAAACCTAGTTTCATTTTTTAACGAGGTCGCCACAAGATCAAAACTATCCTCGGGCATCCTATTTCATTTTTTAACGAGGTTGAGATAGGAACAAACTATCCTCATGGTAGCCTGTTTCATTTTTTAACGAGGTTGATAGAGGAAAAAACTATCCTCGCTAGCCTGTTTCATTTTTTATTGAGGTTGATACAGGAAAAAAACTATCCTCGCAACACCCTATTTCATTTTTTAACGAGGTTGTCACAGGAACAAAACTATCCTCGAGACTCCTAAGTTCATTTTTTAAGGAGCTTGACACAGGAAAATGAACTATGCTCCGGACTCCTTGTTTCATTTTTTCACGAGGTCGCTACAAGACCAAAACTATCCTCGGGACTCCTAAGTTCATTTTTTAAGGAGCTTGACACAGGAAAATGAACTATGCTCCTTACTCCTTGTTTCATTTTTTAACGAGGTCACTACAAGACCAAAACTATCCTCGGTACTCCTAAGTTCATTTTTTAGGGAGCTTGACACAGGAAAATGACATATGCTCCGACCAATCATGTTTCATTTTTTAACGAGGTCGCCACAAGATCAAAACTATCCACGGACATCCTATTTCATTTTTTAACGAGGTTGAGATAGGAACAAACTATCCTCAATTCGAGAAGGGAGTTCTATAGGGGGGAGTCTTTGGAGTTTTTGACAAGGGAGTTCTGGAGTAATTCTAGAGTGATAGTGAGTCTTGGAGCATAGGGAGGTTGTGTTGCCGGAATCCTGAGAGAGAGAAGGTCTATTGCAAGACATACATAGCTGCTCGCCCAGCCAAAAGAGGATTTGATGTCAGAACTTGGTTGTATTCTCTTTTGTTTTATCAATAATAATAGACGACTATCATTATGGTTCCACTCATGTGTCTTTATTACGATGTTTGAGTTGTATCCTTTCTGACTGATACATAGTTGCATTTCCTGGATTTTATGCTTGTATTTGTCTTGTTCTTTGCATGTGCAGGTGTCTGTTCATGGAGATCGTGAGGATTGTGACCAGTTGAAGCGAAAGAATGGAAGCGATGACCCTTCTACGAATATAAGCTTTGGATTTGAGGTAGGCTCTCATCTTGGCCTTTATTTTGCAATTAGGAACCTGCATGTTAGGGTTGTTTGATTGTTGCTAGACCTCAGTTAGGCTAGTGGGATAGTTCCTTGTCTTGAGTCAAGCTCGTTAAAAAATGAAACAAGGTGATTGAGCATAGTTCCTAATCTTGTGTCAAGCTCGCTTAAAAATGAAACAAGGGTTATGAGGATAGTTCTTTTACTGTGTCAACCTCATTAAAAAATGAAACAACTCCCTTTTCAAATCGAGTCTTTGATTAAGATCTTGGAAAATCCAAATCGAGTCTTTCCAAGATCTCGAAAGTGAACCTTCATTCCATCCACTTTGTTGAATGCAATGAAGCTTGGGGGGCATGTACCTCATTTGCGTTATTATGCTGGGGGCATGCGAACTTATAACAAGCACAGTTTTTCGTTTCAAGCTTGTGTAAACATGAAACCGAATCCAAGCAAAGTTCTCTACGGTTCAAGCTTGTGTAAAAATGAACCCATACCCGAGTCACCTTTAAGCTCTTTTCTAACTCGTAAAATGTGAAAAGATTGCCGAGTATTTTTTCCCTTTTTGACTCGCTAAAGAGAATAAAAATGGAGGTCTTCTTTTAGCTTTTTTCTGACAGTTTAAAGAGGAAAAGATTGCCGAGTTATTCCTCTCGACTCGTTAAACGGACATGAGAGGTGGTCGTCTTTAAACCCTTTTCTGACCATTTAAAAACGAAAATATTGTCGGACCTTTGTCGTTTCCGGTTCGTTAACGGTCACGAAACAACGTGGTTTTGATCGCTTTTTTACTTTTTTAGGTCGAAATCACTACTTATGAAAAGTACTCCTCGATCGTAATGATTGGGCGGTTCTTTCAAGCATCGTTTTATACTTTTTCGGGCTTGAGAGACACAACTTTACGAAAAAGGACACCCCTGGAGTCTCCTTTCCGTCCCTTTCAGACTCTCTAAAATTGAAAGAGATCGAGTTATCTTTGTCGTTAAACTCGTTAAAACCAAATAGCGACAAACTCATCCAAATGGACGAGAACGATTTTCACTGTCGCTAGGCTTGCTAAAATATAGCGACAGGTTTGCCCGAAGGGAAGATTATAGAAAAAGCATATGCTATCCCCATCAAGCTTGTTAAAAATAATTGGGGTACTCGCCAGAAATGGTGGGGGAGAAGAAAATTTTGGGAACCATAATTATTGTCGTGTCGGCAATATGTCGCTCTTGAACATGGCACTTCTCTGCTTTCGTGTCAGGGTGGGGATATATCATCTCATTTTTCACTTTCCTCCATGGGTTTGGGTAATCCTATTTGACCTCATCATCATGACCTCTGATCCATTGATGTCAAATACTGCCAATTCCACTGTCGTGCCATCAATATGTTCAAGAGAAGTTGACCTCTGAAAAGAAACAACCTCCCTCTGATATTTCACACAAAACATATTGTCTCTTTCCATCTTGTGTCGATGATGTGGGAAACATTATGGCCCACCTTCGATGAAGATCACTTCTTGTCGAATTCAGCTCATTATCCAGGAAAGTGACCTAGAGACTCCCTTCCGGTACCTTGGAGCCTGCATGCCTCAATGGCAAGTTCTTCGTGTTCGACGCGAGGTTTTCACCACTGGCCTCCGATCAGATGACTCTACGGGTGTTCGACACCGGCTCACTAGTTCACATGCCGTGGATTGTACCTATAGTACCTTGAGGACCATCGTCATTATTGGTTGTCCCTCTCGCGTTTATTAACAGTTCCCAATATTGACTGGTAATCAGATGATGTTCATGCATGTTCCACTTCAGCTCACATGTTCACATGCTTGAACTTGTACTTTGTTCGGGTTTGGATGGAGCGCAAGACCCTGGTTCTAGTCTGTTGCAGACCAGGTTGCAATTTTTTGGATCATTATTACATGACTCATTGATGGATGGCTGCGCCCATACCTGAGTCTTTTAGGATGGTTGCGACCATACCTCTTATCATCATGGTCTCTTCAACTTGGTGGCTGCGTCCATACCACGGACCTTCTTCGTATGTCTTTTGGATGGATGCGCCCATGCATAGACTACATGTAATCAAAATATTAGTTGTATCTCTCAATGCAGATCCTCGGCGGTAGATATATGTGTTCTTGTAAAGCATTTCACCCCTCTCTCTCTCAGGCCTCATGCTTTAGGGGGCATCTGTTACACAGTAATTTGTCACCGTTGGTCACCGTCCCTGTTACCCTTGTTTTCGTACATTGGAGGATACATTCCGGGACCTGTGACCAGTGACATAACCTAAAAACACTTGCATTATGTTCCCCTGAGTATGTACTTCATGTTCCCTGAAGACACCTTCTGCAAATTATCTCTGAAAAGTACCCTTTTTTCATTGGCACAGGTACACAGTGTCTTACCCGTGCCAATCATTGAGATCCTCAAAAGGGTGCGCGCCCATTGGCGCTCTGTCTTAGAACAACACTTGCGCCAACTAAGTTTGGTAATGATTTTTGCCAACGCGCGCCTGTATGTTTTTTCCTTTCAGATCATGAAGTCTTTTGAAGGAAAAATCCATTCGATAGAGGTTGAGAGTCATCATCTATCCTTGACATCTATCCTCAGTAGCTTTTTGGAGATAATGTCGATCCGCAATGGGTGTCCTGGTGCATTGAATCTTCCTCCCTTCTCTATCTATAAAAGTCTGTCCTCATGCATTAAACAAGCTAGTTTTTTGACAAGGGAGTTATGGAGTAATGCTAGAGTGATAGTGAGTCTTGGAGCATAGGGAGGTTATGCTGCCGGAATCCTGAGAGAGAGAAGGTCTATTGCAAGACATACATAGCTGCTCGCCCAACCAAAGGAGGATTTGACGTCAAAACTTGGTTGTATTCTCTTTTTTTTTATCAATAATAATAGACGACTATCATTATGGTTCCACTCATGTGTCTTTATTATGATGTTTGAGTTGTATCCTTTCTAACTGATACATAGTTGCATCTCCCGGATTTTATGCTTGTATTTGTCTTGTTCTTTGCATGTGCAGGTGTCTGTTCACGGAGATCGTGAGGATTGTGACCAGCTGAAGCGAAAGAACGGAAGCGACGACCCTTCTACGAATATAAGCGTTGGATTCGAGGTAGGCTCTCATCTTGGCCTTTATTTTGCAATTAGGAACCTGCGTGTTAGTGTTGTTTGATTGTTGCTGGACCTCAGTTAGGCTAGTGGGATCGCCTCTGTCTGCAGAGGGGATTTACCTGTTCAACAATTTGGCGACTTCACTTCTAGCTTGTTTTGATTTCCTTTGATCAGTACTTGAAGGTTTGTCTCAGTCTCTTCACAATTTTGCATCTTTTTTCTTTTGTTTTTGCAAAACAAATTTCCCCCTAAATTGGGTATGAGTGTTAATCGCCTTTGAGTATTTTTATTTTTTCATCTTTGGAAATCTCACCCAATTTTCTTGATTTGCACTTGATTGGTTCTTCGATTACATTAGAATCATCTTGTGTTTGAGAATTCTCTTGCATAGATCACACGTGCATAATTAGAATTCTCATTTGTGCACAAATTACATTTGCACACTTTTCAAGTGAATTGTGCATAGATCACCCTTATCCTTCAGTTGTTTGCTTATTTCTATCGATTTTGTATCCTAGCCCTAGAACACCTAGTGGCTTTGCATGTCGAGCCTTCTGTGGAAAGTTGTGGTTTGATAATCCAGTCAACTTTTTGGTTGTTTTCCGCACTCATCTAGTGGTTGTGAATGTTTGGTATTCTATGCTTCGAGTGATTCACTTCTAGCTCCTTTGAATTCCCTTTTGTCTTGTTGAGCTTAGATCACATAGCTCACAAGCCCTTTTTTTTCCTTTGATTTGGAAAACGACTTTAGTGTCTTGGGAACTTTCTTGTGTTTGCATTGAGTGATTTCATTTCTTTCGCTTGGTGTAGCTATCTCTCAAAATCATTTTAAGTTCTTTGTGCCATTGAAAAGAAAATCAAGCTTGTATCTTTTGCATTCAATAGTGAAAGGAAAAGAACATTTCGTTGATTTGTGTTTTCAAAAGAAAAGTTTCATTTCCTTGTCATTAGTTGCATTAGGTTGTTTGATTGCTTGAGTTCATTTTGTTTGATCGAAAATTCCTAACCTTCCCATAGTTAGAATTCATCGAACGAAATGATGTTCTTTGGCATGTAGTTTGCATCTAAGTAATTTTGAGAGATCATACAGTAGGACCTGAAATCAAAACTTAATTCAAGATCAACCGTAAAATAAACCAAATTTATCTAAAAATGCATTGGAACTTAATGCAAATATTCTAGAGGTCTAGGTTAGAGACGTGTTCCAGTGCCTTTAAACCTGGTAGCTTACCGTTGAGTGGTTGGGTGATTCCTCCACGGTGAAACGATAAGTGCCAGTACGGATTGGGCTCCCATGTACCGTCGTGTATATATGGGGAGACTCCACTAGGCTTGCATCCTTTATCCATAGGAAGCCGATTCTGTCGCCTTGTGAACCGTAACGCACCGAACACAGCATTCGGAAAGATTGACTGCAGTACGGAAAGTCCTTGGTCCTCATACGATTGCCAAGGTGTATAAGCAGTTTTACGGGTCGCTTGGTAAACCTCTTGCCTAGTTCTCTAGAGTAGTCACTTTTGATCCTTTTCAGACTCCCTAAAAGAAAAGGTGTAAGTGAGCCTCTTGTCACTTCGTGCTCATTAAACATTCGAAGGAGACTAGAGTCATCTTTTTGTCCTTTTCTCGACTCTTAAAAAATGAAAAGGTCAAGTTCAGTTCCTGCGTCTTAAAAATCTATTTCGCCATGATAACATTACCTGGTTAGATATCGTGTGCGTTAGCTTGAGTAGGTTTCTTTTACTATGGCAACTTTTCCTGGGTTCACCAACCCAAGTTCCCCGCCTGACAGGAATCCTGGTCATTTCCCTTCTCCCGGGAATGCTGGTGCTCTTTATATGGCGACATTATCCCTCCCAGGGTTAACTATCGGGTTGCCTGTTTGGTTATTTTCAAACTCTATGGTCCCTACTGTGTCGGCTGACACTCCATCAGTCCCTCCACCTGCACAACATCAAGTTGAACCTAAGGTGGGCCCCTTCCCTTCGACGCCTACTTCTACGTCTCCTTCTTATACTTCGCCTGGTGAAAGTCTTGATTCGAGTAACCGGATGGCTAAGAAGAAGAAGAAGAAGACTAAGAAGAAGAAGTCTCCTAAGGGAGAGGTTACAAGCACAATAGCAACTACAAGCACAACTGTTGCTCCATCAAAAACACCCGAAGTCAGGCCACCTTCTACTCCTCCGTGGAAGGTTAAGTTTCCTTGTGGATTATGCAAGGAGGATCATCTTCTTCGTGATTGTCCTGGCATTCCCAGGGTCTTAGAAGTATGGTCCCACAATCCGACCCGTCCCTCATCGTCCACTGAAGCTCACGGCGATGTTACCTCATCAGTTGGGAGTAGTAAGGGAAAAGGGAAGATTCGATCCACCTGCAAACTGTGTGAAGGCAATCATCCCCTTCACCTTTGTCCACTCATGGATAAAGCCTCCACTGTTTTGGAAAGTCTTGCGGTTCCCTCACGCCAACTCCCTGCTAGATATCAGCGTCTCTCGGCAGTTGCAGATCGTCATCCTGCTGACAACAAGATTGGTTTAAACTCCTCTCTTGTCCAAACTCATCTTCCTGAACCTGGCTCTGCCCAGCCTGTTCCAGACCAACCATCGGTCGGAGAGAGTGTCGACTCGGGTTGACTACCCCTCGACCACCCTGTTCTGGAAGAGCGTCATGATTATGTTCTTCTCGTCTCATCAGATTCTCCTGAGTCAGAGGGTCCTTCTTCGGTTCCTTTACAGCAGAGGGGCAATCATACGATTCCCCCACCAAGTAGTTCAGTCGTTTCCTTCGACTGGTGTCACCTGACTGCTTTCTGCCTTCCATCCCATGTGCCTTTCCAGATCACAGTACATGCCTATGATACGGCAGTACCTGGCACTGTCTTGGATGAGGGTGCATCTGTCAGTCTTATGCCTTCTACTACTTGGCAAGCTTTGGGCTCCCCACAGCTTGTGCCTGTTGTGTAGAATCTAATGGCGTTTGACGGAGGAACCAGTCAACCATTGGGGATCCTTCCAAAGTTCCTCGCTAAAAAATGAAACAGGCTGTCGCGAGGATAGTTTTTTCCTATATCAACCTCGTTAAAAAATGAAACAGGCTGCCAGAAGATAGTTCCTGTTACTGAGTCAACCTCGTTAAAAAATGAATCAGGTTCGAGGATAGTTCCTTGTCTTGTGTTAACCTCGTTAAAAAATGAAACAAGGATAGGTTATATAGGTAGATTGTAGAAATTAGACTTGAGCATAGTTCCTTGTCTTGTGTCAAGCTCGTTAAAAAATGAAACAAGGAGTCCCGAGGATAGTTTTGATCTTGTGGCGACCTCGTTAAAAAATGAAACTAGGTTTGGTGGAGCATAGTTCCTGATCTTGTGTCAAGCTCGTTAAAAAATGAAACAAGGGTTATGAGGATAGTTCTTTTAATGTGTTAACCTCATTAAAAAATGAAACAACCCCCTTTCCAAATCAAGTTTTTGATTAAGATCTCGTAAAATACAAGTATTGTGTTTTTGTGTGCTTATGTTTATTCCTAGATGGATCTTTTCTTCACGTGATTATGCGTTTTATATGCTATACGACTATTCGACACACATGTAATCTAATGTATCTACTGCATAACAAACGACCGATTGGAATGTATTCACACGCAGGCATATATTTTATTTTTATGAAAGCTTGAAAAACACACATGAGAATCACGTATGCAAACTATGCTTTATGGGAAATTTTATTTTTATACAAGCTTAAAAGCACATGGTACATATGCAGACTATGCTTGATGGGAAACGAAATGGGCATGCCCCCCCCCCAGCATCGTGTCTCAATGTGAGGTACATGCCCCCCAAGCTTCAGTCCATTGCCTAATTGAGGTCTAGCAACAATCAAACAACGCTAACACGCAGGTTCCTAATTGCAAAATAAAGGCCAAGATGAGAGCCTACCTCGAATCCAACGCTTATATTCGTAGAAGGGTCGTCGCTTCCGTTTTTTCGCTTCAGCTGGTCACAATCCTCATGATCTCCACGAACAGACACCTGCACATGCAAAGAACAAGACAAATACAAGCATAAAATCCAGGAAATGCAACTATGTATCAGTCAAAAAAGATACAACTCACACATCATAATAAAGACACATGAGTGGAACCATAATGATAGTCGTCTATTATTATTGATAAAACAAAAGAGAATACAACCAAGTTCTGATGTCAAATCCTCCTTTGGCTGGGCGAGCAGCTATGTATGCCTTGCAATAGACCTTCTCTCTCTCAGGATTCCGGCAGCATAACCTCCCTATGCTTCAAGACTCTTACTATCACTCCTAGACAAGTATAATCACAACTAGCATTCCTCCAGAACTCTCTTGTCCAGACTCCACTTCGTTGAATGCGATGAAGCTTGGGGGGCATGTACCTCGTTGCGTCATTATGCTAGGGCATGCGAACTTATAACAAGCATAGTTTTTTGTTTTCAAGCTTGTGTAAACATGAAACTGAATCCAACCAAAGTTCTCTACGGGTCAAGCTTGTGTAAAAATGAACCCATGCCCGAGTCACCTTTAAGCTCTTTTCTGACTCGTAAAATATGAAGAGATTGCCGAGTATTTTTCCCTTTTCGACTCGCTAAAGAGAATAAAAATGGAGGTCTGGTTTCAGCTCTTTTCTGACCGTTTAAAGATGAAAAGATTGCCGAGTTTTTCCTCTCGACTCGTTAAATGGACATGAGAGGTGGTCATCTTTAAACCCTTTTCTGATCGTTTATAAAACATGAAAAGATTGTCGGACTCACTGGTCACAGGTCCCGTAATGTATCCTCCAATGTACGAAAACAAGACAAAAAGGAATTCAAAGGAGGAATGCACAATTCACTTGAAAAGTGTGCAAATGTAATCTATGCACAAATGAGAATTCTAATTATGCACGTGTGATCTATGCAAGAGAATTCTCAAATACAAGATGATTCTAATGTAATCTAAGAACCAGTCAAGTGCAAATCAAGAAAATTGGGTGAGATTTCCAAAGATCAAAAAATAAAAACACTCAAAGGCGATTAACACTCATAAACAAAAGAAAAAAGATGCAAAATTGTGAAGAGACTGAGACAAACCTTCAAGTAATGATCAAAGGAAATCAAATTAAGAATTTCTCAAAAGAGTAAATCCAAACAAGCTAGAAGTGAATCACTCGAGGCATAGAATACCAAACTCTCACAACCACTAGATGAGTGCGTAAAACAACCAAAAAGTTGATTGGATTATCAAACCACAACTTCCCACAGAAGGTTCGACATTCAAATACAAAATTGATAGAAATAAGCAAACAACTGAAGGATAAAAGTAATAACCAGTCATACAAAGGTCTAACACACTTCCAGAAGTTGCAAAAGATATAGAAAAACCAAAATCCGAGTTTAAGCAGATTTCAACTAAAAAACTAGCAAAATTCACAGAGCTGGCGCGACTGTGAATCTGCAACTTGCGCTATTCAGGAATTGGCGTGAATGTCAAAGGAAAAAACGCACCAACTAGCGCGACTGTCAAAGGAAAAAACGCGCCAACCGCATTTGCTGACCCAAAAAATAAACGAGACAAACATCAAATGACCCAGAAAGCTCATTAACTCAGGCAAGCAAGAGAAAACTAACATGCAAGACAAACAAAAAATTGTTCAGTCTGTAAACCAAACCGGAGATTGACTGAAGTGGCTTTGATCTACTTCACTAATGCAAAGAAATAGTGTTTCG
>APFE031759697.1:36855-64775 GCA_000404065.3 Pinus taeda | reverse complement strand
GTCTAAAGTTTACAAATTAAACAACAAGCTAAACTCCCCAGTGGAGTTGCCAAATTGTTGAACAGGTAAATCCCCTCTATGGACAAAGGCGATCCCACTAGCCTAACTGAGGTCTAGCAACAATCAAACAATGCTAACACACAGGTTCCTAATTGCAAAATAAAGGCCAAGATGAGAGCCTACCTCGAATCCAACGCTTATATTCGTAAAAGAGTCGTCGCTTCCGTTCTTTCGCTTCAGCTGGTCACAATCCTCACGGTCTCCGTGAATAGACACCTGCACATGCAAAGAACAAGACAAATACAAGCATAAAATCCAGGAAATGCAACTATGTATCAGTCAGAAAGGATACAACTCAAACATCGTAATAAAGACACATGAGTAGAACCATAATGATAGTCGTCTATTATTATTGATAAAACAAAAGAGAATACAACCAAGTTCTGACGTCAAATCCTCTTTTGGCTGGGCGAGCAGCTATGTATGTCTTGCAATAGACCTTCTCTCTCTCAGGATTCTGGCAGCATAACCTCCCTATGCTCCAAGACTCACTATCACTCTAGAATTACTCCAGAACTCCCTTGTCAAAAACTCCAAAGACTCCCCCCTATAGAACTCCCTTGTCAAAAACTAGCTTGTCAAATGCATGAGGACATACTTTTATAAATGGAGAAGGGAGGAAGATTCAATGCACCAAGACACCCATTGCGGATCGACATTATCTCTGAAAAGCTACTGAGGATAGATGTCAAGGATAGATGATGACTCTCGACCTCTATCGGATGGATTTTTCCCTCAAAAGACTTCATGATCAGAAAGGAAAAAACATACGGACGCACGTTGGCCAAAAATCATTACCAAATTTAGTTGGCGCAGGTTTTGTTCTAGGAGAGAGCGCCAATGGGCGTGCCCCCTTTTGAGGATCTCAGTGATTGGCACAGGTAAGACACTGTGTACCTGCGCCAATGGAAAAAGGGCACTTTTCAGGGATAATTTACAGAAGGTGTCTTCAGGGAACATGAAGTACATACTCAGGGGAACATAATGCAAGTGTTTTTAGGCTATGTCACTGCTCACAGGTCCTAGAATGCATCCTCTAATGTACAAAAACAGGGGTAACAGGGACGGTGACCAACGGTGACAAATTACTGTGTAACATGGGTCGTAAGATCTCATCACCACTAATGTCAAATCATATTCAAAATCCCAAAAAAATCCTAAAGGCTTCCCACACTAGTCCATCGAAGTTTGCATTCCAAAATTTCATTCTTAGTACATTTCTCTATGAATTTTGCTCTAAAATCCCTCAAGGAAATTTTTTAAGGATTTTCAATTTGGCTCCAGCACAAACATTGAATTATTTTAGTTAAATTGCAAAGCATATTCCACCCAAAGGAAGTAGACAGACGGAATCCTCAACCTATATTAACCTATAATATGTGCATTGTTTTTGTGGGAAGGAGCGTATTTTCTTTCCCACAGAAGCATCCGGGCAGTTAGCTACCAGGTTGATAATCCTTATATTATTCCTGATAACAATCCAGGATAAGGGAAATGAGAATACAAGTTGGTACAACAAGCTAATAGCATCAGTAACACGATGGCATGAGACATCAATGTGTCTAGAAGTAACACATGAGTACTAGGGTTAATACTTGTAGGATCTAACATTGTTCCTCCCCAATTAGGTATGCATCCAGAATTAGTTGAAGTAACCCTTTATAGGCATGGACCACACAGATCCATAGGAAAATCTTGAGAATTTAAGTGTAGCTACAATTCAAAATTGCAGCAAGTCAATGGCACTACAACAAAATAGGCAAGTTGAGCGAGTTTTAGCACCAGATTTTAGTGCATTTTTTTCTCAATTAGGATGAGCAGCCAGGCGCTAAATTTGGCTCTATTGTACAATTTTTAAACCACCTTTTTTTGCGCCAAATTTTTCATCTTTTTTTATGCCAAATTTTGCATGATTTTTTGCAACATTTTTTGCACCAAGATTTGGATTTGGTTTTACAACAAGTTTTGCTTCTAGTTTTGTGCCATTTTTTGCATATTTTTTTGCATCATCTTTTGCTTCCTATTGGGTGCCATTCTTTTCTTTTAATTTTTTGTCGTAATTTGCATCAAGTTTTAAACCATATTTTGCATCCGATTTAGTGCCTTTTCTTGCATCTAGTTTGTGCTAGTTTTTGCATATAATCTTATGCCATTTTTTGCTTCTAGTTTTGTACTTATTTTTACATGTATTTTTGCACTAGTTTTTTTGCCTTTTTTTACACTATTTTTTGCATCCAATTTTGCACCATATGTTCAATCTGATTTAGTTCCAAATTTTGCATCTATTTTTGCACCATTTTTTGCATCCACCTTTTGCATTTTATTTATCTTCCTTTCTCGCATCCTATTTTGCACCATATTTTGCATCTAATTTTGCATCATTTGTTGCATCCAATTTAGCATCATTTTTAACACCATTAAATTACATCCAATTTTACATCCTTTTGAGCATCTAAATTTGCATCTTATGTTGAACCATTTGTTGTGTCCACCTTTGCATCCCATTTTGTGTCTAATGTTACGTACAATTTTGAGCCATTTCTTTCATCTAGTTTTGCATTTGCTTTTGCATCAAGTTTTGAATAATTTGTTGCACATAATTTTGCATCCAATGTTGCATCTCAGTTTGCATCCAAATTTGAGCCATTTTTATGCCCACTTTTGCATCATTTTTTCTACTTTTGTGTCCAATTTTGCACTATTTTTTATGTCCAATTTTGCATCATTTTGGTGTCTAAATTTGCAACCCTTTTGGCATCCAAGTTTGCATCCTTTTTTCTGCCACATTTTGTGTCCACATTTGCATCTCATATTGCACCAAGATTTTAGTTTGAATTTTTATCTAGTTGTGCATCCTTTTTCACATCCTTGGTTTCACCCTTTTTTAGTCCCATTTTGCATCTTGTTTTGTGTCTTTTCTTACATCCTTTTTGCACCCAATTTTGCATCCTAATTTTATACCATCCTTTTCATCTTCATTTTGGTGTCTATTTTTGCATCCTTGTTTGTGCCCAATTTGGTATCCTTTTGTATGCCATATTTTGTTCCATTCATTGTGTCTAGTGCTACACCCTTTTTCAATTTTACTTTAAAACCATTTTTGTGTCATTGTTTGCATCATGTTTTTATGGCTAGTTTAACATCTAATTCTACTCCCAATTTTGCATCCATGGTAACATCCACTTTTGGCTTCTTGTTTAGAGTTTTAATTTTATTTCCATTTATGGCCCCCTTTATGGCTCATTTTACTAATTTCAATTACATAGTGAAAATATTACAGTTTCTAAATATCATTTTGTTGTAGGATTTAATGCATGGTTAGATGGACATAAAACTGTCTCAGTTTAGCCTGGAAACCTAGGACAAATCGATTAAGAGAAAGGTTGTCCTAAGGCTCAATATTCTTATTAGATCAAGATGTAGAGTATAGATTAAGAAAAATAGAAGGAAGTCCTGTGAGTCCTCACATGCAGGTCTTGTTGGATTTTTTAGTGTAGTTGGGAAGTGCTCCTAGCTAGCTCCAAAGCTTGGTCCTACACATAAGAGAGAGAAAAAAGAAACCTTCACAGCATAATATCTTAATAATCGAAACTATTTGAAACATATAAATATTACTGAATAAATAAATATAAACCAAAATCTCATACATTGATTAGTTAAATAGAATAAGTAAAGAATTAATAGCAACATATGGAAGGAAGAACAACCTATCTATATTGATAAAGGAGTTGGAGAGATACAACCATCAGATGCAGTTGAACCTCCCCCAACTCAACTCCTAGCTCCAAAACTCTCCCTCTTAAGATAGATCTCAGCAGCGTGACAATACAATAATTCCCATCCTTTTCTTAATGGCCAAGCCTCTAATATATAGGACAGTGAGAGCTATCAATATTTCCCAAATTCCTCATTAGTTAAATTTGGGAAAAATCGTTTGGGTGAATAATGTTTCCTCATATAAAAATGGCCTTTTACACATTTTAGATGCTTTTGTGCTTAGGAAAAAGCTTCCCTGTTCTTTATGGCTCTTTCATGCTTTTGTATGCTTTTCCTTTTTTTTGAAAAAGATAAATATGAGGATAAAGAGATCACATCCACCATATGAGTTTCCGAAAGTGAACAAGAGTGTCAAATTTTAGTTAACTCGAACTTTTTTCCTCATGACTAAATGAGAATTTTGGTAACAAAAGTTAAATGAGAGGGACAACTTGTTATAGACTAGGATAATGTGGTCCTCATGGTACATAACTTGTATTATAGTCTTATATAGTCTAGGAGAAAGGGGTATTTTAGCCAACATCATAGTATTCTACTCCAAGATGATGAGGAGGTATTGTCATGTATAACACATTTAAGAAGATATCACAATTCAAATTGATAATATAATATTTGTAAACAAATTTAAGGGTAATTGATGAAATTCATCATAAAGATAGAAATATCCTCATATATAACAATTCTCCATCAATAAATCATTGACAATTTTCAATATACATATATGACTACTATATCAACACTTATCATAGATATCATTATTCCAAGGTAAACTCAAAACATTACATTCAAAAATAGTAATATCATCATACATAATGATTCTCCATCAAAAAGCGTTGACAATTTTCAACACGTATATAAAGTAGCAAGATAATACTAATAATATCCTCATCATCTTTAATCAAATCAACTAAGATTCAAATATGTGATTATTTGATCAAAATCTTTTGCGAACATAATTATTCTAAGGCAAATTCACAACATCCATCAAAAGATAGTAATATCATCATACATACTAATTCTCCATCAAAATAATGTTGATAATTTTCAATATATACATAAAATAAGAGGATAAAAATGATAATATCATCATCATATTTAATCAAATCAAGTAAAAGTCAATGTATGATTACCAAATACAAATGTTTCATGGATATCATTATTCGAAGGTATATTCACAACATCCACAAAAAAATAGGAATCTCATCATACACAACAATTCTTCATAAAAAAAATGTAAACAATTTTCAACATATACATAAGGTAACAAGATAGTACCGATAGTATCATCATCATTATTATAATCAACTAAAATTCAAATGTATGATTACCATATTAAGACATCCCAACTAAATACAAAAAATAATGCATGGCTAGCTAGCACCACGGAAATCATAGTCAACGCCATCCTCATGATCATCATCCTGACCATCCTGATAATATCTCCCGCATAATCATCACCAAAACCATCGCCATCCTCATCCTCATCGTCTCTAATATATGATGCAATCTAAACGTAGTTTGTGTCATCATCTTCATGGTCATTACCTGTAGTGTTCTAGAAAAAAAACAATATTACATGTTAGTACTAATTCTATAGCACAATGCATATTTTTGTTACAATTCCAACCATAAAATGAGGTAGGAAATAATAAAATTTAATAGTACAAAAAAATAAAATAAAAATATGGTTTAAGATATATTAGGGATCCAACTAAGATTACACTTGTAATTCACATTAATTAGTACAAGCATTTTATAATGCATATGAAGTAGGTACCCATTTGTTCTTCACATTATATTGTGAATGTTTCTTATGATGTCCATGCACAATTGGTAAATTTAGATTTACTCGAAGATTTATTTAAAATTACAATTGTAATTCAGATTAGAAATAGAAGGGATTTTAACAAAAAAATAATGTCACATGAAAAAGTAAATCATTTTCAATGAAAAATAAGTTGCATACAATACGAATGTCACATGAAATATTGAGTTGTTTTTAATGCATGTACTTTTCTCTATGATAAAATGGATCCCAATGTTCATTCAAGAACAAATGCTCACAAATAATTACTTCATTTTATCCATTATCACACTTAATTGATTATACCTAGTGATGACAATGATTCCATTCAAACTGCTTTGAACTCCCTAAATATAATGTAAAAGAGAAAACTCCATGACCACGACCATGACCGAAACCCCCTCCATTGCCTCATCCACTATAAGAGAGAATGAAACTGGAGTTATGACCATGATAGCAACCCCTCCCTTGCCTCATGTACACCATCAGAGGCAATGAACTTGGAATTAAGAGTACTCATGTTTTCTTTTCTCTAATTAATCTCCAAGGAATCAAAACTTGATCAATATATCAAGGACTCCATCAAGAAATAGATATATCACATGTGAAGCTCAATAGGCTTTGCCAAAAGAGTGTTAAATAACATTTATCTTTGTTTTATGAAATATATCGAACAAGTGGAATGAATGGTGGGAAACACTTACTAGAGAAAGGAAGATTTTTGGTTCGTCCTTATTTCTATTATTATTTTTGCTTCATAGAATGGAGGGAAGTGTTTTAAAAATTTTAAAAAATATTTTAAATTAAAAAAAAAAAAAAATTGCATATTTTAGTTTTTTTTCTTAATATATATTTAGTTTTAGTATTTTTTTATTTTCTTAAAAAGTACATTTAGTTTTTGGTCTTTTTTTTATAACAAAAAATATATTTTGTTTTTTTAAAAATAGATTTTAAACATTCCATTCATGCTAAATTTGTGATTTTATGATAGAAGTTGAAATTATATATAAAAAAAGTAACTTAATTCCATGTGTTGTGTCACCAAGATGGGTATTATACATGTCTTCCTTGCTAAGTGATAGAATGTGCTTGGGTTTTCTTCATGCAATAAAATTAATTATGATCTTCATTATAGCTTGAGATGTTCAACTTGTTGGAAATAATACTGAGAAGGGGGGGCGGGGGGGGGGTGAATTAGTATTATCAAGTCAATATAACTTTTTCATTTCCATATTAAGATTCATATACGCTACTTTAGTTAAGGCAAACTGCATGTATACACAACTGTGTGTAGTGCAACAAGCGTATATCCAGTAAATTTATGATTCAGTTAGTTGATCCTAATCAATCAATGCATCAGAACATTATTAGCCATATGAACAATAAACAGGAGCAGTAAAATAGAACAGATCATCACACATAAGAAGCACACATTAACACCATGATATAAGGTGGAAACCCAATGTGGGTGAAAACCACCTGCTGCAAGTCGTCTCTATCTTCTTTTAATAAGAAACTTCTTTTTACAATATTTCTATATTGGTGCAGTCTTATACCAGTACACAGGCTTCTACCTATAGAAGTCTACAACCTTCTCTCGTTCTCCAGCTTCTCCTGGAAGGGAGTCGCAACCCCCTTAGCTCTTGTACTAGCCAATCCTTTTACTTGTATGTAGTTGTCGGCCTACTGAATGCTCCAACCTTTACTCGTTTTCCAGCTGCTACTGGAAGGGAGCTACCACCCCCTTAGCTCTTGTACTAGCTGATGTACTAGTATGTAAGTGCTAACCTACAGAAGGCTACAACCTTCTCTTTCTTCCTCCAAGTACCACGTTTCATATATTTTCAAATTAGATACTCCTGAAGCACAACACCATAATTTGAAAGCCACGTTTCATCCAATTTTCATACTAGACCCATAAATATCATTGAAGCACACAAGTCTAACTGTATCATCAAAAATTAGGCATCAGAGTGCGTACGCTACTTGGAAGAGCCGAAACAGCGTGTATACACAACTTCACCAAAGCGAACTAGCGTATATGTCATTAATTACTTAATTATAACTTCGTTGCACTTCCTGACTTCAGACATACCCAGATTATTGCATATACAATGATAATACATATGTTAGCAACCAGTTCTAGTCCATCAGATTACATAAAGATAAGTCATTATGATCCTAATCCATTACAATCAACCAAACTGAATATACAGAATACTAACACCAGTAAACAGTTATCAGAACTCATCAATAGCCAGAACCATCTGTAACTTCAAACATGATAGATCATATGGTATATGCTACTTAGATGTATCTAACCTGCGTATGTATGTGCTTCTATCATAGTCAACCAGCGTATACATCTGTAAATATTCATTCATGATTTGCAGCTATTCCAAACTTGAGTTATACCCAGATCATAATATTTACAGATATTATATGAGTCAGTATACAAATCTAGACTTAACAAGATCAAACCATATAGAGATGATTCATTCCAAGCCATTAGATCTCGATCTGTCCTTAGATCTTGTTCTCCATCAACCGTTGAGATTTCTCCTTAGCAAGGTATCATGAACCCATAACCTGCATACTGGATCTCATACATCATCAGATATTCAAGATTTTCTTAATACCTTTGCCTAATGATCTTCTTCTCCTTTTATAGTCTTACGCCTTACTCAATACCATGGTCCAAAACCATTTAGAACCAATACTAGGGACCCAATACCTAGGTTCAACATTTCGGACACAATACCAAGGTCGAAAACCATAGGTCTAAATACCACAGACCCAAAATAAGCTTTCCCACATGTACGCGCTTTTTCGTGCATGAAAGTGCGTGCATACGCATACGCGACTTTTGATCAGCAATCTTGCATGTATACGCGCCTTTGTATAAAGTGAACTTTCATGTATACCCTACTTGGTATATAGAAAACCTGCGTATATACGTGACTTGGTATATAGTGAACCTCCGTATATACTTTTCTTTCTTCATTCTTTGTAGTCTGATCATCAATTCTTTGCTACTGACCTGCTGCACTATGATCTGTCATCTGTGTGAGTTTCCATCAAGGACAACACCTGTATCATAATGCCAACAGTCTCCCCCTTTGGACTTGATGGCAAAGCTAACTTGCCATACTGAGAATTGTCATCTTAATGAGTTGTCATTGTTCATTACATCTGAACTGATTCCTTTGAGCTATCCTACATCTGTTATCTCTTCTGTAGATTCATCTAGTTATATATAAGTGAGTTGTTCTTCTACAAGTGGTTTGCCATCAAGTACAACACATGCATCATAATTCCAACAATCTCCCCCTTTGGACTTGATGGCAACAACCATACCAAGTCACTCTATCCCTTTGACATCAAGGGAAAAGGGCAGACCAAGATATTCTTTTCCTTGATATACATTCTGCTGTCTGTACTCCCCGTGAGTACTTGCTGAAATCTTTGATTGAGCTCCCCCTTTTTATATGCCAAGGTGTATCAATCTGTCCATCCTCCCTCTAAGTACATGCTGAAATCTCTACTCTGATGAAGTGTGTTGTTCATGCTCCCCTTGACTGTAAGCAAGGTCTGCAAAAAGATGTTCTATCATAAATGACCTTCCTATCACCAAAGACTCATACATACATCCATCTCCCAACCAAGTGGGGATATACCAATATTGACTCATCCACCCAACCAAGTGGGGATACACCAGATACTAATTGTTTTTACATGACTGAAATATTACATCATCCTTCCCATGCATACTGGGGGTACAAATTACATCATATGACCAAAAGGGATTCATCAAATGACTACAATGGATAGAGACAAACTATTACGTCATGAGTCTTGATATGACCTTTACATTTGTAACAGAGACCAAACATCTAAATAAGATCATAATAGTCATCAACAACTATCATACACAATGTATGATCTGCTCCATAAGCATCTATCAACAACATCTATAACAACAACCTGTATATGTTCATTAGTGTATAAGTCATCAACCTATAACAAGGTATGTCCGCATCAACTCATCCTTTTGAATGGAGTTCTGCATATGACATACAAAATCATTCACAATATATCATATGTGAAAAACACCATAGCCATCTCATCAACATCAAGATCTCTATGATCCAAGTATCATCACTTGGGAACATCTGCATCAATCAACATATGTAAGTATCAACCTATCATCATATAAGTAAGAACTCATCATCATCATGTCTCCAACAATGCAACTTTGAGTAATCATCCATGTATCTAGCACTATGTATATTGAGCTCAAGATCATTTGTCAAGACTTCTTGATATCATCAACAACAACAATCCTCATCCACATGAGTGCCAAGAACTATAGGAATCCTGCATCATAACTATATTATATGACCTTTATGCATATGATGACAACAACATATGAGTGACTCATCATCAAGTAATGAAGATGTTTATTCAAGCTTTGTACTTCTCCTTATCCTTATGAAGATCACCATGTAAGTACCATATATGCATCATGAGACAATCAACCACAAATCTGATCTGAACATCAACTACGTAACCCTAAGAATCATATGAGATTTTGTCATGGACAACTCATAACCATATCATAGCAAGATGCCAACAATGCATTATTAAAAGCATATGCTCCCCCAGAACCTATACCATCTTGCTTACTGTCAGATCTGATCATGCATATATCAGCAAGAATTATCAAAGCATCATCATCATTAATGTAGGATCAAAACACTTTTTAAACATCTAACAAGTGTCAAGACATTTCCACACATCATTAGCAGATTGTAACCATTATCAAACAGAGCAAATAATGGACTGAATCATATCAGACCCTTTTTTCTGAGCCTGTCCCTACTGCTTCTCCTCAAACTAACATATACGTGACTGTGCAGTAACTAACTTGTGTATATATGTGACTTCCCTTTATGAAACTTGTGTATGATATTTAGGACACTAAAGTTTTTCTCTTTCAGCTCCCTCTAAGTCTGTTATGTCTGTATATTGTGTTGTGCCACATATTTTTTACTGTACTTCCTTCTTCTTCCATATCTTCAAGTGTGATGATGTTTTCTCCTTTTGGTATGGTGCCCGTTCTTTGTTCCTGCATTCCTTTGATGTATGTCCAAGCTTGTTACATGCATAACATCTTACATGTTTCATATTCCTTCTATAGCAATCAATAGCTCTGCGACCAAACATATTGCAAGCAAAGCAATATCCCTTAAAGTACCTGGAACGTGATGATCTTTCTATGTGATGGTCCTGAACCATTCTCCTTCTGCATCTGGCTACAACATGTCCAAGATTATGGCATACATAACATTCAACATTATTCATCGGAGGAGTAAAAGATTTTCTTTGAAGAATTTATTTCCTTGGCTGTTGAAGGGGTTGTCCTCTCATATCCTTATTGATTATTTTAGATTTCTCACTAGAGTTCCTTGCCTCTCCTTGTTAGCTAGATTCATCTTCAACAGATTCATAAAAACCAAGGTTAGTTTTGATAGCAGGAGACCTTTGACTACTAAGAATATCATCCAAGATCTTAGCACTATTTCGAAATCATAAGAGCTTATCCTTTTCTTCTAAGTTATCTTTTAGAATATTTACCTCATCTTGATGTTGCTCCTCCTTTTCATGATACTGCTTCTTCATGTTTTCTGTAGCTTTTCTTTCTTCTTCCAACTAATGTCTTAGTTCAAGAGCTTCGTTTTCTTGTTTTTCAATAGCTTGGAGCAGTTCTTTATTTTTCTTATTTGATTCTTCAAGATCTTCTTTTAGCGAGAGGATCGTAGCTTCAAGACTTTCATAGTAACTAGATCTATCTTTGAGTTTCTTGATTGTTGTGCTCCTTTCATTGATTTCATTTCTTAATCATGTCACTTCATCCTGCAACTTTTGACATTGATCTTCCTTGTCCTTGAATAACTTCCTTACCTTGTTTCCTTCCTCTACTTGAGCTTTTAGTTTGATAGCTTCTTCTCTGAAGGCACATTCCCTTTTGTTCAATAGATCTTGTTGATCTCTAATTTTGTTTGTAAGCCTTTTAAATTATGCCTCTATTTGATATCTTTCTTGCTCACCCATAAGAGAAAATTTAGTTGTTTCGCTATCACTTTCATCATCTTCAAATGGACGGATAAATGTGTCACCAGAGGATAACAAATTCATACTTGATATTTTTTTTGCTTGTTCATCTTCATTCTGAAGTGCTTCTTCCACATATTCCGCAATTGATTCTCCCACTGTCATAGCTCTTCTGAGATGTCTTCTTCTTCTTAGGCACTTTCTTCTTAAGCTTCTTTCCCATTATTCTACGGATCTCCTTCAAGTGATCAAGCTTCTACCAAAGGACCTACTCTGATATCAATTGTTGGAAATAATACTAAGAGGGGGGAGGGGGGGGTGAATCAGTATTATCAAGTCAATATAACTTTTTCATTTCCATATGAAGATTCATATACGGTACTTTAGTTAAGGAAAACCACATGTATACACAACTGTGTGTAGTGCAACAAGCGTATATCCAGTAAATTTATGATTCAATTAGTTGATCCTTAATGAGTGCATCAGAACATTATTAGACATATGAACAGTAAATAGGAGCAGTAAAACAAAACAGATCATCACACACAAGAAGCACACATGAACACCATGATATAAGGTGGAAACCCAATGTGGGTGAAAACCACCTGCTGCAAGTCGTCTCTATCTTCTTTTAATAAGAAAATTCTTTTTACAATATTACTGTACTTATGTAGTCTTATACCAGTACACAGGCTTCTACCTGTAGAAGGCTACAACCTTCTCTCGTTGTCCAGCTTCTCCTAGAAGGGAGCTGCAACTCCCTTAGCTCTTGTACTAGCCGATCCTTTTACTAGTACGTAGGTGTCGGCCTACCGAATGCTCCAACCTTTACTCGTTTTCTAGCTACTACTGGAAGGGAGCTACCACCCCCTTAGCTCTTGTACTAGCCGACGTACTAGTATGTAGGTGCCAACCTACAGAAGGCTACAACCTTCTCTTTCTTCCTCCAGGTACCACGTTTCATAAATTTTTAGACTGGATACTCCTAAAGCGCAACACCATAATTTGAAAGCCATGTTTCATCCAATTTTCATACTAGACCCATCAATATCATTGAAGCACGCAAGTCTAACTGTATCATCAAACATCAGGCATCAGAGTGCATACGCTACTTGGAAGAGCCGAAACAGTGTGTATACGCAACTTCACCAAAGTGAACCAGCGTATATGTCATTAATTACTTAATTATAACTTCGCTGCACTTCCTGACTTCAGACGTACCCAGATTATTACATATACAAGGATAATACATATGTTAGCAACCAAATCTAGTCCATCAGATCACATAAAGATAAGTCATTATGATCCTGATCCAGTACAATCAACCAAACTGAATCTGTAGAATACTGACACCAGTAAACAGTTATTAGAACTCATGAATATCCAGAACCATCTGTAACTTCAAACATCATAGCTCATATGGTATACGCTACCTAGATGTATCTAACCTGCGTATGTATGTGCTTTCATCATAGTCAACCAATGTATACATCTGTAAATATTCATTCATGATTTGCAACTATTCCAAACTTGAGCTATACCTAGATCATAATATTTACAGACATTACATGCGTAAGTATACAGATCTAGACTTAACAAGATCAAACCGTATGGAGATGATTCATTCCAAGCCATTAGATCTCGATCTATCCTTAGATCATGTTCTCCATCAACCACTGAGATTTCTCCTTAGTAAGGTATCATGAACCCATAACCTGCTTACTCGATCTCATACATCATCAGATATTCAAGATTTTCTTAATACCTTTGCCTAATGATCTTCTTCTCCTTTTATAGTCTGAGGCCTTAGTTAATACCATGGTCCAAAAACCATTTAGAACCAATACGAGGGACCCAATACTTGGGTTCAACACTTCGGACACAATACTGAGGTCCAAAACCATAGGTCTAAATATGAATAACCCAAAATAAGCTTTCCCACATGTACGCACTTTTCTGTGCATGAAAGTGTGTGCATCCGCATACACAACTTTTGATCAGCAATCCTGCGTGTATACGCGCCTTTGTATATAGTGAACCTATGTGTATATGTGACTTGGTATATAGCGAACTTACGTATATACATGACTTGGTATATAGTGAACCTGCGTACCTGCGTATATACCTTTCTTTCTTCATTCTTTGTAGTCTAATCATCAATTTTTTTCTATTGACCTGCTACAATATGATCTGTCATCTGTGTGAGTTTCCATCAAGGACAACACTTGTATCATAATGCCAACACAACTTGCACCTAATAAAACAATAAAGTTAAAATAGGTTTTCATTTTTCCTTTGTAGATCTTTGTCCCCATTAATCGTGGTCTTAATAGATTAATTGTTTTATGGTGGCCTTGAGTGGTCACTCCCATTAGTTTCATGCTTTTTTGTTTTATGTTAGTGACATTTCTTAGGCTTGATAACATATTACTTAATTTATGAAAATGTGTTATTGTCCATACTATTGTTAAATATTAATATTAGATATGTTGCTTTTGAGCATGGTTTAGAAAAAAGTTCCCAAAAGGTTTATAGATTGTATTTTATAATGTAATGATTCATTGCTTGATGAAATTGTTTTGAATATTTTTTTTAATGATTCATTGATTGATGAAATTGTTATGGATATTTTTTTAGTATATTAACTTGTATGTGATGAAGTCAAAAGGCACCTCTTTTTTAGATTTTCATTAGTGAATTTAAGGCCATCAAGTTCACCTTTCGGTCTGAGGTTAAGGAAATATAGGAGTCATGAAGTGGCATTGTCCAAGCACTTAAATATTGAAACATGTTTTTTTTAGTCACATTATACTTCCTTTCTGTGTAAATTCTCCATGAAAATAATCTCATGGAACATGAGGGGCCTCAATAAGAAAGGAAAACAAAGACTCCTAAAATAAAAATGGTATGCAAAGTACCCATCAATAATGTTGATATAAGAATAAAAAATATTAAGTGAGGTTCTACCTCATATAGTTAGAAAATGGGGGAGAAATTTCCAAGTAGTAGCAATTGATGCTTAGAGATACTTGGGTGGAATGGCTATTATTTGGAATGATCAAGGCATCAAGGTTACCAATATGTTTACCTTTTTTTGCATTATGACAACACAATTTTAGTTAATTGGCATCGAGGACTACTACCATGTATCCAATGTCTATAACTCTAATATCGCAAATGGAAAACCTCTATTTCTCAATTCTATTTCCAGCACAAGTAATTTATACTCCCAATCTTCATGGATTATTGGGAGTGACTTCAATATTATGAACTATATCGAGCAAAAGAAAGGATGAATCACAATGTTTACCAAGAGATTTTTTAAGCTATACCATCAAAGCCCTAAAGCAGTCTCCATTAAATTTCTCAAGCAATGAGTCTCCAACCCGCACATGTGGATCAATGAGATGTAATACATGTGTGTGTGGTGATTAACTTAATACACTATTCTAATAACTCCACAAACTTAATTATTTCACTCCGTCACATAAAATGACTGTAGTTTGACACAAGTATACCAAGAGTAGACATGAAATCCTTAGGCAACAAACAATCACTAGTTCATCAATTAGGTGCTTAAATGATGAAGTGAAAATGCAAGGGGAAAAGAGGACTTCATGATTTAACCATCACAAACATGTGATCAAGTGTTACTAGGAGTGCATATATTCATATGTTTTCCAAAGAGGGAGTGAATACATGAGTTACCATTCATTGGGCCTTATTTTTATTTCTTTTGATTTTTCTTATATATAGGACTTAAGGAATAAGGTTTTCATAAGTTTGGCACAACTCATATATATAACATTTATATGAATTTTCACTTCAACCTTAGAGTTTAGAATTAGATAAATAGTTATAGTGTATCTTTAATGATTTTGGATTTCACTTTTTGATTTTATTTCATCACAAAACAAAAAAGGGGAAATATTTTTCTACAAATATATGAATGCTTAATCATAAAGGTGTCATGCGATGAAAACAATTAATGATGTTATTCTCAATGAAAATGATTGGTATTCTTGAGAAAATCTTATGCCTGTGGATGTCTCCTCCCTAGTTGAGAGGGAGTGAGGGTGGACACCATATTATCCATGTGCCATGTACTATGCCAGGACTAACAATCATAAGCCTAGCAAAGACACCAGTAGGGAGAACGGTGGATTGGATAAACATCTGGGACTAATATTCTTTGAGAATTTGTATTTTGACTAGGACTAACCACCATAAGTCAAGTACATTAATCCAAGATAAGGATAGTGATGAGGATTGACATTTCCTGGTGTCAAATATTATGATAGTGGATTAGGAAATGATTGTGTGAGGACATACCTGGTGAACATCCTAGTGGGGTAAGTTCCTAGAGTGGTAGTGGTGTCCAAATTTATTCCTCCCAACACTGTGCTCTGATCTAATGGAGAGATAGAACTTGTTAGTTGGGGCCTTGCTATTTTGATAATGTTGGTTATGATGATGTAAATCATCGTTGATGCTTATCAATCCAAATCCCTTATTATATGAATATTTCAACTTGAGAGTACTTTTTTGTCTCATTATGAGTACCTCGCTAGTTTAGAGGGAGCGTCATCATCTTCATTATCGTCATCATCACCACCACCATCATCATCATTATTTTCATCATTGCATTGTCTTCATAATCACCATTGATGTCATCATCATCATCATCATCATGATTACAGACATTGTCATCAATTGTTCACAATTATAGGTGTTGTAAGAAATACCATCAACCCAAAAAATGTTATGAGTGCTCGAAAAGGGTTGTTAGGACACATGATATATGCAAGAGAAATAACAACTTTATTTTTGAGAGATGATCGATGATCATCATCGTCATTATAATTCTCATCATCCCCATCAACATAATTAATGTAATTTCTATCATCGTTGTTTTCATCTTCGCCATGAACATCATATTCATCATTCATGCCATTATTGTTGTTGACGACGACCAAGATGAAAATAATGATAATGATGATTATATGATGATGAATAGGAAGATAATGTCAAAGATAATGATTATGATTATGACCATGAAAACATTTAAAAATTGGGAAGATTGGCCAAGGTCATTAGCATCATCATCATCATCATCATCATTGTCATTGTAACTCCCATCATCTTTATCATCATGTCATTATCATAATAATCACAATTCATGTCATCATCATCATCTTCATTATCATCATTGTCATAATTATTGACATTGTCATCAGTTTTTCATAATTATCAATGTCATAAGAATTATCATCAATGCAAAAATTATGATGAGTGTTGGAAAAGGGATGCAAAAGTGAACAAAAAAATGTGGACAAAAATAAACGTAAAATTGGATGAAGAGTGGACAGAACATAA
This sequence comes from Pinus taeda, assembly GCA_000404065.3. Classification (NCBI taxonomy): domain Eukaryota; kingdom Viridiplantae; phylum Streptophyta; class Pinopsida; order Pinales; family Pinaceae; genus Pinus; species Pinus taeda. The sequence goes on along the minus strand of APFE031759697.1, from coordinate 47,644 downwards.
GTAGATGAAAAACAAGATAGAAAAATTGACACAAAAGTGGATGAAAAATTAGATGCAATAGTTGATGAAAATTTAGACACAATAGGATGTAAACATGGAAAATGTGGAAGAAAACATGGGTGCAATAGTATGCATAAAACTTAGCATGAATTGTGGTGAAACAAATATGGATATAACAATGAACACAGAAAAAGGACACAAACTTGGATGCAAAAAAGAGGAAAACTTAGATGAAAAGAGGAATGTAAACATGGACCAAACAAGGGTACAATAGTCAACACAAAATTAGATGACAAATTGGATGCATCAGAAGTGGATGTAAAAGTATATGAAAAATGGGATGCAAAAAACATAAACAATATTTGATGCAAACTTGGACACAAAAGAGGATGAAAATGTGGATGCAAAAGTGGGAGAAAATGTGGGTTGCAATTATAGGCACAAGATATGGCACAAATTCTAGGACAACAAAAGTGGATGTAATAACAGACACAAAAAAAAGATTCAAACTTAGATGCAAGGCAAGATGCAATGAGGGATGTAAAAGTGGATGCAAACATGGGTGAAACAGGAGAAACAAAATTGGATGTAAAATATGGATGTAATGGAAGTAGATGCAAAAGAAGATACAAAATGAGATGAAAAACCCAACACAAAAGTGGATGCAAAAATAGATGCAATATTTGATGCAAAAGAGGATGTGAAGATGGATGCAAAATTGGAAGAAAACATGGGTACAATAGTAAGTATAAAACATGGCAAAAATTGTGTGACAAAAAAATTGGATGTAATGGTAGATGCAAAATAAGATGCAAAAATGAATGCAGAAGTGGATGTAAACATGGGTGAAACAATGGATGCAAAATATGATGCAGAAGTTGATGTAACAAAATTCGATGCAAAAGTGGATGCAATATGAGACACAAAACCTGAGGCAAATCTTGAAACAAAAGTGGATACAAAAAGGGATGTAAAATATATGTAAAAGTTGATGAAAACCTATATCTATATGAGGATGCAATCATGGATGCAAATTTAAAAGCAAAAATGGGTGCAAGGTGAGGTGCCAAACTAGGTGCAAATTACGGCACAAGAAAATTGGATGTAAAAGTGGACACAATAACATAGGAAAAAGAGGATGTAAATATGGATGCAAAACAAGATGTAAAAGTTGATGCAAAATTAGAAGCAAAACTAGACACAAACCTCAATGTAAAACTTGGCGCAAAGGGGATGCAAAAGAGGATGCAAGAGATGATGCAAAAGTTTATTCAAGTGTAGGCGCAAAAAGTGGATGCAATAGAGGATGCAAAAGTTGGTGAAACAAAATTAAGTGCCAAAACTGAAGCAAAATGTGGTGCAAAGGATGGCACAAAACTTGGCATAAAACCTGGCGTAGAACCTAGTGTAAAATCTGGTGCAAAACCTATTATAATAAATGGTGTTAAACATAGTGTAAAACTTGTTGCAAAACTCGTTGAAAACTTCACATCAATTTTTGCACCATATTTGATAAATGGACACAAATAGCACCAAAAATTTGTTCTAGACACAAAAAAGGAAGAAAAAAGGGATGTTAATCACAGGGTTTTGTTGTAGTGTCTAAAATATTGGATAGAAAGAATCAGGATGGAATCCTTCTTGTCCTATGCTCAGTTAGCCTGCAAAGGATGTAACCTTGATCAAATGTAAGGCATTGGAAGGATTTGTCTAGGAAGATGAAATGCAACAACAATTTCCTCAAGCAAGCAATAGAAAGAAAATTACAGCAGATAAAATACTAATGGAATTGAAGCAACATATGATCTATAAACAAGGAAGGAAGTACTATATCAGTGAGATTGTGATTTATGAGCTTCCACCCAAGAAATATGATTGCATGGGACTACTTTCAAAAGTGTCTACAACAAATATTTGTAGCCTGCATCAATAAAAAGCTTGTATTTTATGCTCCTATAGTCCAACATGTAAGACAAAATCCATTGGCTGAGAATGCTTAAAAAAAGGAAGAGACCTACAACCGTCCCACTTTCACATCTTGATCGAATTTCATTATTTTCTTAATTATGGAAAGAGGAATTTGATGTTGCTTAAGCTCTATCAGCAACAAAATACAACCTCTCATAAGCCATTATCCTTTAGCTTATTTCCGAGGTAGAGGAAGTACAACATAAAATCTTTAATTGGTCAGCCTTGTAGGTTTCTCTCACACAAGCAAGGCTTCTACATCATCGTCTTTTTCTTGAAAAGAATTCATTATTTATTATATGTTTGTCACTTCTCAGTTAGTATTAGAGATTCAAGTCTCTTTTCATAGAATTGTAGAAAAGCATATGCTAGCTTCTGTCTTGACTCTTGTTCTGACATAATATGTGTCTGCCAATTAATTTTCTGCTAATTTATCACAATACCTATATTTGATAAGCACATAACGATCATTTGTGAGATGCAATTTTTAGATAAATGCATAAATAAGGGGAGAATTGATTCGATTTGAGATCGTAAGAGAATACTTAAGGAAATAATTAAATTATGCTATGACTTCATGTTTACTTTGGTTGATATCATCTAGCCGAATACTCTGGATTTAAACAAATTCTTGTTTCCCATACAACCTAAAACCTTTCGATGGATCTATGATCTACACTTTATATTCCCCACCATTTCTATGCCTTTTTACTATATACAATATGCCCATATCCCTAAAAAATTAACTTATTATATTTAATCTTCAATCCATTCAAATAGTCCCCTATGCTTCCAAACCACTTTAAAAAATTTGATTCTCAAGATAGGCAATTTTCCAACAAATGTAAAACATTGGAAAGGGTTTACCATTTTGTAGTCTAACCACAAACACAACTTTGCCACACAAATCCACGAAATATAAAATTGTCTTCTAGTGAGTTTTCTTTCATAGAATTAGTAATGCCTCCTGATTGTTACTAAGGAGAGGCAAACATCCACATAGATCTTGTAGCTATATCCCAAATATTTGTCCTTCTAGTGACTAAGCTTCTCATCCATTATTATTTTCTTTAACATATTCTTTATTTGTCCCATTTTCATTACTAAAGGGCTTTAATTTTGTGTTCTATACAATCTCAATTATGGATAAATTTTCAACAGATATGGTTGAACTAGCTCAAAGAAAATTTTGCTTTTCATTTGAGATAAGCATCTTAAACCTATTGGAAAATAGATCAGCAAGATCTCTTCTAGAAGATTGACTTGGATCAAACCTACTACTGAATTGATAAAGCCTATGACCAAATTAACTAGTCTTTCATTATTAACATGTTGACTTGTCTAGGGCTTGGTAAGAGATGTGTTGGGATAGTGAATAATATTGTATCCAATGCCTCAAATTTTGTTTCTATGAATATTTTGATAGCCCCATGTATTTTGCTTCATCATTCTATTAGGCATGGTTGACAACAAATTCCTTGGGGTACTTGCTCGGTTACAAGGTCACAATACTCGTAGATTTTTGGGTTGTCAAAGACCCTTGGAAGGGATTTCATAATTATATGGCTTTATACAATTTTTGTCAAATTCGAACTCGATGTGTCTAAGACTTGAATGAATCTAGAAATTATGCAATTAATTATATGTAATGATTGTTTAAAAAGTAATAACACTAAACATGAGATATAATTCTAGTTATTCTAAGTAAATTGAGATGGGTAAAAATGGTTGAATTACTATTTGAAGTGAACTTGCCTAAATCACAATTGATAAATGATATGGTTTGTAACATAAATGTCTCAACTACTTGAACTTAGACACACTGAAAGGGAGATGAGAAACTTTTGCTTGAGAAGAAATCAACTTTTCAAATATGTTCTTACATTGGCGATGCACCTCATGTAAGGCTCCAAGTGTAAGAACTCTCAGTGAACTATGAATTGAGTCTAGTTTGGAAGAAGGTATTGATAATGGAGAGTAATCTTCACTAAACCATATCCCTTTGATCGTTAGAATGTCTTAAATTTGATTTTTTCATATAATGGAGTCATTCTTGAATATTAAAATACCCATATTATGAAACAAAACTGTATATGGACTATATTTAAGTTACCATATTGTGGATCTCATCTTCCCTCAAAAATAAAAAAATCTTGAATTTTACATGCAATAGTGAATCTCAATCACTCTGCCTTGCAAAAACTAAAATGAAAAATCTCATGGTTATTTATGTATTAAGAAGACATTAATGATCAACAAGTAGTTACTATATACATGATTAAAATTATGATGGTAAAGCTAAGCATACATGAGTGGAAAGTGTATCCCTCCCCAAGACATAAACTTTGCAGGAGGAATCCCAGTCTAGTGTGCTCTATATTTCTCATCCTGCAAACCAATCAATCCTTAAAAATTAGATGAGATGAGGTGATTAATGTTGAGAATTATTCAATGAGTCACTTGAAGTTTTATTACATAAGTCATTTGAGAGCCTCCATTGTAAAAGAGTTAAGATAGTTAAGGACTCAACACATGGCTTACACCATTAGTTCTGCAAGTCAGGAGACATTTTCTTTACATTTTAGAAGACTATGTTCACTAAACCTTCCCTTCCTAGCCATTTCTTCCAAAGTAGGGTCTTAAGATATCATCACCAGTAATGTCAAAGCATAATAAAAATCCCAACAAAAGCATAAAGGCTTTCCCACACTTGTCTGTGGAGGTTTGCATTCCAAAATTTGATTTTTAGTACATTTCTCTATGAATTTTGCTTGAAAACCCCTCAAGGGAAATGTTTCAGGCCTTTAAATTTGGCTCTAACATGAACATTGAATGATTTCAGTTAAATTGAAAATCATCTTTCACACAGAGGAAGTAGACAAACATTATCCTCGACCTTCTACTTCAAACAAAACCTTTCGTCCTCTACATTCTCAATCTCTAGGTCTGATGGATGATTGACAACATCCGAAAGACAATTCTCTTGTTATTGTTTAGGTACTTATTTAAGCCCTATTTCTTATAAATGACTACCTTCATATTTTTCATTGAGGGTAGAATTCTCATTCTAAATCATTTTGGATTGTGAACCTGATTCCAGAGTTAGGCCAGGATCACCGAGATTAAGGTGTTCCATTTAAATTAAATCAACAAGATCATCTCTGACCCTCTACAATTGAAAAGGGGAACTGATGCTATACGGCATGCCCTAAATCTAGGAACAAACCCTATCTTTGGAGTTCCCCTAGGCGAATTGGGTAGGCTTTTTGAAACTACACATGACATATTTGATCTTATAACTCCCAACATGATAACACTCATCCTTATCAAGAATTTTGTATCCCAATCCCACAACAAGCTCTACTCTTTTTTCATTCCCACTCAACGCAAAGAAAACATTCCATCCATCGTAGGAATCTTCCCCTACAAGATGTTTATGAATGACTTCCTACAACAATATACTAAGATCCACATGATGCTTATTGAAATTTAGCTCCTTTGCATCCACTACAAGTACAAAAATGACGAATGGGCTTAACTAGAACTTCATGGTTCTATGAGAACTCTCATGCCTACTACTACTACCATATATATGGCAATGGATATGTAAAATTTCATCAAATTCTGCTATGCTTAGAAACAATCCCTCGAGCATAGTTTGACAAAATCCATCTCTACTCTCCTTCCTTCTCAAATTGACTTAGAGTCTTAGCCCATTCATGGAAGATGAGAAACCATGGATGACATTCACATAAACAAAGAATTTTGTAAGTTGTTTCCATTTGGCAGGGAAAGGGAACTATTCCTACGGCACAATAACCACTGCATCTCGGGTTTCTATATCTGATGGACGAAGACTGTATGCATTTTTTCCCTAGTGTCGTGTAACTCTTTTTCCTAACAATTAATCCATGACACAAAAAACTTTAATCATTTAACATGTGATCAGACACTATAGACAATTACACTGTGGCAACTAGGAGAGTCATTTTCAGATGGGAACGACTTACAACGTAATTAACAATAATAAAAATAAAAGTAATAAAAATAATAAATTTAATTTGTTATATTGTAATTTAATTTTTATTAATAAAATTACAAATATTTTTTAGATAAAGAACCATAATATATACATCACATTATAACATATAACAAATAAACAATAACTATAAATTAAGATCTATTTTACTATATAAGTTAAAATAATGATTCTTTAATGATATTTAAATTTAATTAATAAGCACATAGAAACCTAATATTTCCCTTATGCTTACAATACAACAATATTCTTGGCCATGGATATTCATCCCCACTTTATAATAGATATTATGAACTTGCAAATAGACTTTGTTACAATACCATGGACCAATAGCTGACCTATCCAAGAAAATTTTAGGGGCTAATATTTCCAAGTGGGCTAATTTTGATGTTCTTCTAAAGAAAACGAAATTTCCAATTTTTTCAAATAAGATTATTTTACCTTAAAACTCGTCAATATTTTATGGAGACAATATAAAACCATTAAAAATTTCAATACTTTTACAAAAATAATTCCAAACATTTTACAGTTTGCATATTATGGACTTGTAAGATTCGCCAAAGTTTCTAAACTTCATGACAAATTTCCATTATTAAAATATCCCCTAGGTCACTAATCAATATGACATGCCAAAAAACCTTAACTTATTTGAAAATCAAAATATTTTATAAGTATTTTATTTTAGCTTAATTTTTATAACATTTTTTAAGTAAATCTAAAAGAAAAAAGTAATATAACTTCTTTTGAGATATGTCTAAATATTCTATCGGTAGTACTACTAAACATCTAAGAGTAAATCAAGGTTTAATAAAATTAAAAATGATAATGATTTCATATGTAGAGATGTGAAATATATAAAATATAAATAATATTATTAAGAATCTACATACATCCATCTTAACTAAGGATCTATTATGTGATCAAAAGAATCAACTTTCTAAAGGCTCTTCACAATTTAAGAAATTTGATTCCCTCTTCAAGTCCTTCAATTCTTTCTCTTTCCCCTTTATCTACTACATGTTCTACATTCTCCTTCTCCTTTTCTTCCTGTGCTACCTTTTCTTCTATTTTAACTGCTTGCTCAATAGTCAACTCTGGTTGTTGTGTAAGAGCGTCGACTATGACTCATGTTCCTTTCATGTGTTCCTCCACCACTTTAGCAAGTGATGCTGGTTCTTGTGTAACATCATCACCTATAGTTTCTTCCATTGCTGACAATTATTCTATCAATTTAGCAGTCAACGTTGGTACTTGTGTAACATCGTCGATTGCACTTCCCTCTACTTCCATTGCTCCTACTTCTAGGTCGGTAGTTGACACTGGTTCTTGTGTAGCAGGGTTGCTTGCACGCCCTTGTACATCCATTTCTTATGCTTCCAGGTTAGTAGTTGACACTAGTTCTTATGTAAGAACATCATCTACAAGCCCTTCCTCTGCTGGCTATTTTGTTGTAGCTTGTTCCAACGACAATTGTTCCAATTGTTCGACAACCGACGTTGGTTCTTGTGTAGAAGTTTCATCTTTGGCCTCTTCCTCTCCCACTGATTCTTCTTCCTCTCCTGCTGGCATCATGGTTGCAAGTTCCTCTTCCACTAATTCACTAAATTTTTGGCAAGCCACAGAAGTCTATGACAGGGCATGCACCACCAATAGCCTGACAAGCCCACAGATTGTGAAGACCACCAACGGTTGGCGCGACCAACGAGTAGACCATGCCATTAACTAAATGTTATTCCATAAGAAATGTGGCATATCCAAAGAATGCACATGACAGAACCGAAGGCATGTAAGAATTTTAAAATGGTATTTGAATAAGGTAGAGATCCAACCTTTGCAAGTAATGTAATGCACAACAAAGTACGTGACCTCTACCCATAGATGCGAAAAGGATTTATGATCCTATTCCATTCCCTTTTGAACCACGGTTTCTACTGCTTGTGTGAATAATTCTGAAAATTTTGGTAAGGGAAATTTCCGAGTGAACCATTTCTATCGTCGTGGAAATCTGCTGCTAGTGGAGATAATTTCTTCAGTGACAGGAATGTCCAGATCATGGACTCGGTAATAATTCCCATATAATTTCATTGCAAATTCAACTATAATGTCCTCATTGAATCCCTGCAACCACTCAAAATAGGTGTTCCATCCTGCATCTTGAAAAACCTTCCATACATCTAGATGGTGCCATACCTGCATTGTGTCTTCTACTTCATGCCTAAAATCTTGCCCACCCATTGTCTCAGTTGCTCGGTAGTAGCACTCAGATTACCAGCAAAATCATTGAGTAGAGTGTTATTTGGTAAAGTTGTGATGATAGGGATTGTGGTGGAAAAGGATGTAGTGATAGGGAAATCTGGGAAATTGTTATGGGGAAAATCCATGGTGGATCATGGTAATAATGACAATTATTACAACTCATTTGGAAGGGCCATAATTCAATGCAATCATATGTAGTTTAAGTTCCAATGTGTATGGAGAAATGCGCAAGGTATGGTGGGTATCAGAATAATGATTGTGGAATGTAAAAGTTGGTGTGAGTTTTAATTATGATAATTATGGATCATCATTTTTATTAAATACGACATCTTTAACATTAAAAATGATACCTCCACCCAACTAAGGGATGAACTTGCACAGTCATGTATAGTCATGCCATAGGTGAAATATCAATCAAATCCACGAAGTCAGTCGAGGACATAGTTGGCGACTTACCTTGATGGGTAACAAGACCCAAGGAATAAAAGGACCAGAGGAGTAACAACACTGACTGAGTACTTAGACCGAATTGCTACGAATGGAGTAACAACACTGAAGGAGTAATAACAATAGAGGAATAACAATACTAGTGGAGTACTTAGGCAATCACAGTGAACGAAGTAACAACATCGGAGGAATAACAACACCAATGAAGTACTTAGATAGAATCACCATGAACAGAGTAACATCACCAGAGGAGTAACAACACCAGTGAAGTACTTAGACAAAATCAGCATCCTCGGAGTAATAACACCAAAGGAGTAATAACACTAGAGGAGTAAGAGCACTAGTGAAGTACTTAGACAAAATCAACATCCATAGAGTAACAACACTGGGGGAGTAACAACACAAGTAGAGTAGAAGCTGTTGGCATTATGATACATATGTTGTACTTGATGGCAACCCACTCATCTAAGATGATAAATTATAGTGCAGAAAAGTTCATGCACTTTCATGCAAAGAAAAGTTCACGCAGAGAAAGGTTCCTTTCATGTAGAGAAAAGTTCACGCACTTTCATGCAGAGAAAAGTTCACGCACTTTCATGCAAAGAAAAGCGCATGCTCATGGGAAATCTTATGGTTGGTTCATGGTATTAGTCCGATAGTTTTTGATCCTATGGTTTTGGTCCATGGTATTTAGTCCTTGGTATTTGAACCTATGGTTTTGAGCCATGGTATCTCGTCATAAGTGATGATCCCAAGTATTGGGTCCATGGTATCGAATTGTTATGGTTTTTGGTCCATGGTATTGTGAAAGGCCTAAGGCTATAAAAGAGGAAGGAGATCATTTGGCAAGGCATCTTCTGAATTATTGAATATCTGATAAAGTGCTAGATCTGGAATACTGTGATTGGGTTATCATGTCGATCTCGATCTGAATGAAGAAGGAACCTGAGCGCAAGGAGAAGGATAAGTTCTATTGATGGGTCAAAATCTTAAGGCTGGAATAGTGGTATCCCTATATGATTTTGATCTGTGATATGTGGCGCACGCTTGATCTATAAATATGATAATTTGGGTTAACTAATATTTGAATGTTTGAAAGGATGAATTTATAGATCTGCACGCAGGTTTCTGAATAGTGAAGTAGTGTACATCTCTTGATTTATGTTCTAGCTGCTTCTATTTATTGCTACAGTGTTCTGGGTTCAGAAGTGGGGTGTGATTATTGTTATTATGATCTGGGTACAGTCGTCAGAGAAATGTTTATTTTGATTCAATTTTTGATTGTTGAAAATTTGATTGGTTGATGCAGAAATTCTTGATGTTTGATTGATGTTATTTGTGGATCCAGTCTGAAAATTTATGAAACGTGGTCACTCGAAGGAAGAGAAGGTTGTAGTCTTCTGCAGGTAGCAGCCTACGTACTAGCATCTCAACTAGTACAAGAACTAAGGGGGTTGTAGCTCCCTTCCAGGAGAAGCTGGAAAACGAGAGAGGGTTGTTGCTCTCTGTAGGTAGTAGCTTGCGTACTGCTAAAGGACTGCACCAGTACAAAATCATTGTAAAAAGAAGTTTCTAATTGAAAAGATAGAGACATATTACAGCAGGTGGTTTTCACCCACATTGGGTTTCCACCTTATATTTTGTGTTCTTGTGTGTGATTGTCTTCTGCTCTATTTGTCTGTTCCTGGTTACTGTTTATATGATCTTGATGCACAGATTAATGTTCAACATCTGTAGAATATTTTAAATTATAAGATTGTATGGTATACTCGGGTTTCCTTATTTGTAGTTGCATATATATACACGGTTTTCTCTAACTAAAGTAGTGTATATGTTCAGGGTTTGAAAAAGAAAATAATTGACCAGATAATACTGATTCATCCCCCCTCTCAAGTATTATTTCTAACAATTGGTATCAGAGCGGGTCCTTCAGAAGAAGCTTGATCGGTTGAAGGAAGATCTATCATCATGAGCAACTACGAGAGAGAAGCATCAATCAGGCCACCAATTTTTGATGGGACCAACTTCGTCTATTGGAAGGTAAGAGTTACAGCCTATCTTCAATCTTTTGGTACAGAA
>APFE031759697.1:0-24217 GCA_000404065.3 Pinus taeda | reverse complement strand
GGTAGCTATGCCAGCTCTTAGGAAGGCCAAGGAGTGCTAGACTCACCATCCTCATCATCGACAGTCATCCCCACACTTCCCAGCTCATCCAGGCATTGGGTGAACTTCGTGAGATACTGGGGCATACTGTCTCCATTCTCACACTTAGATGTTTCTGAGTTTATCCTTGAGCGCCATTCCACCAGCTCAAAAAACTCAACCGCTTCTGATCTAAAATTCGTGAGAACGAAGTATTTCTTGTACAGAGATCGAATGTATGGGCATTCACCGTATATCTCACCTTCCAAAAGAAGGATGAATCCAGAGGCTACCTGGTCCGATTACAGACTCTGCCTGAAGAAATAAAACGTAGTCACTTCCTAAATAATAGATCTGATGATCAATCCTCGCTTTGATATCCTGTAGAAATCTCTTCTACAAATCAACCAGCTCTGATACCATGTAGAAATTTTGAATAATTTAACACATATTCAACAGAGAGTATCCTGATCATGTACTATTGCGGAAAACATACACAATACATAAGCTCCTCTACGTTGATCATCAATATAGCAGCATCAATAACAATAAAACATCAAGAGCATTCACACATTAACACAGTATGTATCCCGGGGAAAGCATCTCGCTAAAAACCCCAACTATCTGTATATTAATGATTGAGTCAAGTAACATTACACAGCATAATATTTCTCACAAGTATCTCCACCTCTGTTACACACAATACAACTCAGATCTGATCTCCAAATCTATTCCACTGCTTGCCTACCTCCATTGCTCAATACCTGCACAAGAATGAATGATAATTCCAAATCAAACTCGTATTTACTTGGCTAAATCACGTGAGCACAAGCTACAATGTGGGAAATACGTGGGCAAACTCATTGGCATACTCAATCCCTTGATTGTGCAAGATCTAGTGCACAACTATAGTCACAACTGATAGCAATCTGATTCTCTAACACCTGTCCCTGCTGAACTGAACATGCACTGACATGCAACTGAGTTAACTGATGTATTCATTAGTTGTATTATGAGTTAATAACTTGTGAATTAATTAATAACTAATTCACCCAACTCATCTCTAGTCTATTTGCCAGTTAGACTAAATACAACCAGTTTAACAAAGCTAAACTGAACACAACTCCATCAACTGCACCTCCAGTCCACTAAACTCAACTCACTTGAGTTCTAACTGAAGTCCTGCATGCAAATATTAGTCATCCCATAGTAACCACATATTTCCTTCTGGGATCTGCATGTACCACATCCGTAGCTCATACTGAAGTGCTCCAAGAGAATAAGACAAAGTTTATAGTCTAAATATTATTATGAGCTAATAATATTTGACTGTTCTATATTTAGACTGAGCAGTCACTCCGCTGTGATCTAAAAATAGAAGTCCATCTATTTTCTAAACTTGATCAATCATCCATAAACAACAACCTGCAATCCATAGACATGATCCATATGTCTAAAAATAGACATAGTCTAAAAATAGACTTGCGCCAAAAAATAGCCTGCGGGCCCACTTAGTGAAGGCGACTCCTTTCCACTAAGCTCCATCATCTTGTTGCATTCTCAACAAGCATTTCTTGTTGCACACTTTTCAACGAGAGCTCCAAGATCGATGTGAATGAATGAGCTCCGATGCATTGAATAAATAAGTTTGGTCTCATGACGTGCATGCCACAAATCTAGGAAAAAGCGACACTTGGAGGGAAACTTCTAAAACAACTTTGTATGTAACTCCCAACTATTAAAAATAGATCCTTGAATCATGGGATGCCTTTTGCATGTTGTCTCTTGCTATTCTGGGAAGATCAAGTCACGCATGCATGCAAATCAAGTTTCCTCAGTCCCTGGTGGAATTGGTCAACCAGATTGTTCATGCATGCGAGTGCTCAACTGCTCGGGAAAAATGTGCATTCCTGGCTTCGATCTGGGCTGACTGCCTAAGGGGATTGCGCAATTTATGCGTAGAGCAGCGGACTGCTGCCTAGATTTGTACAAATCCTGGGTTGAAGAACCTGTTGCTGGGAAAAATTGTGCAAATCCTACTGGGAGGGTTGGCTGGTAGGATTGCGCAATCCTGGAGCCCAGCAGGCTGCCAGAGAGGATTGCACAATTCCTGGAGGGGAGGCTGGTTTCCCTCTAGGAATGCACAATTTTCAAGGGGAAGCTACTCAGCCTGCAGCTGGACCAAGTCCGGGTAAGCAACCTGTGAGGGGAATGGATCGATTGTGATCGACAGGCTGCCTTTGTGCAAGGAAAACACTAAAGCTTGAGTACTAGATGAAGAAAGACAAAGTGTTGTGTAAGGTTGGTAGGGAGGCTCCAAAATTATGGAAGGTGGTTGTAGCCGCCACAGCAGAATCCAAGGAACAACCCTCCACTCTAGCCATCAAGGGAATCGAGAGGCCATTATTCCCCACCAAGGAGAGACCTTCTTCATGCCAATCTTGCTAACTAAATTGAGAATTGTTGTCTTCTCTTCTCTTCTCTATTGTGATGTTATTTGGTTGAATGTTGCTCGAAGGGATGAATTTTCCTGCATCCTTCCCGTGAAGTCAAACCCATTATTTTTCCTTCCTACGAGGGAATTGACTTGTCTTATCTTGCTGTCAACACAATCCATCATCATAAATTATTGTCCTTCTTTCCTTGTAATTGTTTTCCAAGGCAGCATGGGTTGTATACTTCAGCTTCAACCCAATTTAATTTAGAAAACCAACTTATTAAAAGCACATCAACCAACCTTTAATGGTTGTTATAACTATTCATATTTCTTGCGTAAGGAAACTTTACATATCCCAAGCAAGCAACCTCCTCAGCTCTGGAATTCGTGTGGAAGTCATGTCCCTTTTGACTCAACCCATGTTAGTATATTTTTGTAAAAATATTTACATTGCATTTTCTATAGGAAACCCGGATTGGGGTTGTCACACATAGAGCTCGGAAAACCGATTCCAACGAATTTGAATCGCGTCAATCTATCTCTGTATGTGAAATTTATTACAGTTTGAAGTTTTGTGATAGTTGGCAAAAATTTCAAAGTCGAAGTCAAGGGTGATGTGCCATGTTTGGGAGCTAACACATGGCAAAATGAGAAGCTGACACTTGGTAGGTTGAAGTTTCAACATGTGGCCTAATGGATGGGCGTGGCATGGCCCTATGGTAAAGCGCCATGTAGCTTTATTTCGCTAGTTAAAATTTATATTTATATTTAAAAAGTTGGTATGGTTTGGTTTTATAATGCCATATGAATTTAATATATGACGTGGTTATAAAAATTTATAATGCCATGGTTACGAACCAAAGTTTAAGCATATGGTATGGATGGATTATTATACATGGCATAAGAAATGAACGTGTGGTGGAATATTAGATTACGGAGTATGGTTATATGATATGGAAAATGTAGTTGGTGAAGTGTCAAGGTTTACACATATAGTATATCCACTAACGAATCCAACAACTCTGCCACATATATTGCTACAAGCCATGGTATTGGACATAACAACATGCACCAATGGGTTATGATTAAGTTTAAATACATGACATATATAGAATAGCAACCAACGACGAATGCACCTTCGCCGAGGTGTCTCGGGCCGGACATGAGGATTGGTATTTTGGTATGTTAGGGATCAAATTAATACGCGTCCGTTGGAGTATGTTTGATATGGTTATAACTATATGACATAGTTATCAAATGGCTGTTATACTATCCACCTCACGAGTTCAACGACATACCACATGGATTTTAATATATAGTTTGTTTGTTGAAACGGAATACACCATTTTTAGGGTATAGTTATAACGAAGTGACGTAACCTTCATGAACCCCAAAGTTATATAAACCAAGATATTTTCCATTCCATAATAAGTTTTTTTTATAATATTTTTGGTTGTATAGACTATTTTTAGTCTCGCAGATGTTAAAAATATCATTTCACTTCATTTTATTTTAGAGTGCCGAGAGTGTGTTAAACCATATTTTGGCCTATTCATTTTGTATTTTAGTGGTGTTTGGAAGCTTGTTTTTGTAGTAACCAAAGGAGTTTTGATGGAATTTTAGAGGTCATACTTGGTAGCAAAGAGCTTCATTTTGTAGTAGGCCTTTGGAGGCATTTTGGCTTTTATGATTTCGATTTTTGATGATGTAATAAAACATTTGAGGCTTAGCATCAAATTGTCCTTATTTTCTTCTTGTCTCGATCTTTTATATTTTGTTTTAGATCGCAACTTCATTTAAAGTATTTCATGCTTGATTTAAGTTTAAATTGTTGGTTTATGTTTTAGCATTCACACTTGAACATTTTTACAAGCGAAGTCACTTTAAAATATCCTGGAATAAGTTCAAACCAAGAATTGGCTCTCAATTCCTTCATTTGTTCAAGCTTATCAACCATGATAAGGTTTGTCCCTGGATAATTAATCTTGCTCGAATTGTGGTTGATAAAATCATGAACATGGATTTCATAAATAGAAGGTCCCTTTGGCCAAGTTTCATAAGTAGACCTCCTTCCCAGTCAAACTCATAATATGGAATGGGGACCATGCCAGCGATTTGAGGACAACAATTCCCTCCAAAACCTATAACACCATACTCTCCTTTGCTTGTGATTGTCTTAGTATAAGGATCTTTCAAAATTCATGAGGGATTATAACACTGGCCTTCTTCGAGACAATATTTATAAGCATACAACAAATCTTTAAATGTTCTAGGAAGGAATGCATGCCATACATCTCCTATCTTTTTCAATACTAGATCAAGAGGATTTTTTTGGTTATCATACCCTGATAGATATCACTTCCCATTAAGAGTTGCTTTTGGTGGTGATAAGCCTTCTGAGTTGGTCGCAGTCTAGTCCAAACTCTAGGTATACAAAAGGCGCACATAAGTATAATTTCAACACTTACTTAGAAAACAAATTCCTTTAAGCTACATAAACCCAATGGATAAGTAGCACTAAATGAAAATGTCGTAAATCCTAATGACGAGAATGTGGTAGATAGGTAAGCATATGTGATGTGCCCTATGGGCATGTCATCACTAGGTTATTAAAGAGTTTGAACTGTTGCAGTCAACAGGGATTTCACTAAGACCTTGAAAAGTGCAGGGGGACCCAAAATCTAGATATATAAACAAAACAAATTGGGTGGTGTTGTAGTAGCTACAACATCGTGAAGCCAAATATCTAGCCTTTGAATTTTCTATTGACTTTTGCAATATCTCATTCCTCTCCCTTAAGAGTGTTTAATTAGTTGTAGGGATACTCCCAATATGTCACCACTTTTACTAAATCAACAAAGTTCTCCCCCAAGATGCCAAGCCATCACAGGAGGGTTGCACCCAACCTGAACCTTCTCTTGGGTAAGCCTAGGAACAAGCTTAAGTAGTGGTGTTGGCACTTGGAAAAAATTAGAAGAAATGGGAAGAAGTGAAAGGCCAAGTATTTTCCCATATATTTATAAATGAACTGTGTGAAATTATCACCTCACCTTCAGGTAGAATATCCACCTCATATCCACAGAGGATAGGTATGAGGGACTTCACATCCCAACCTCAAAGCCCAAACCTCTAATTTGAAGAGAGAATTGTAAGATTATGGTTTAGTGGTTTTGCATTAGATAAAAAGATGCACGATATGGCATCAAGCACTCTAACAAAGAGTGCAGTTACATTGAGATATCTCATATTATGACCTTGAAGGAGGGGGAACATACAATTACTAGGTCCTTGACTCTAACACTAAGTAATGGGATTTAATCGCGCTCAACTTTCTTTTGCAAGCCATCATAAAAATTGGGCCTATAATGACCTATAATTTTCTTTTAGGTCTAACAATAATTGTTTATCATGGTTGTGAAAGCAAGATGATAGAGCAATAGGAAGTCAAGTTGGAAGCCTAAGCAACATAAAGAGGAGAATGTGGAAAGTAAAAGGTAGATTGTTTGCAAAAACACTAAATTGGGAGAGAACAAAGAAGACAATTGAAGATTGAAGACATAAAAAAGGAATGCTAAAGATAGAGGATGAAAAAAATCACTTACAATTATTCTTCAAAGGGGCCAATGAGGAACCTAGACTGATTACTTGGGACATGGAAAGATGCAAATAAGATATAAGTCGTGTTTTTATCAACCCAAAAAGATCAAACTAACGCGAAAGAGTTGGGAGTACCATGTGGCCAATGCACACATGACAACTACCCCACTTCTTCTCAACTGGAAAATGTGGTTCCTAGTAGTTACATGTAAAATCTAGTAACAAAATGATTCATGATTAAACCGCCCCTAAGCTCATCACTAGGGGGAACTTTTGTAGTGTTATAAATATGGGTTGTGTCTTAGGGATGGGATTGTGAAATTTCGTATTCAAGGGAGTTTAAGGTTGTTGTAAAATATTTTTTTGCTCAATTCTAAGTATTGAGAAGCCAATTTCCTCGCCAAGATTTTGCTGAGAAATTCCATCTATCTTTTGGACTATTTTGGAAAAAGAAGAGTATTATTGAGAAAATTTTATTAGCTCAGTCTTTTATATTTCTTAGCTTAATTATATTATCTTATTTACTTAAGAGATTCTCATTGCCCTCATACTATTATGTGAGAACTAATTTCTTTTGCAAGAGAAAGTATAGATCTATATTTTTCTTTTCTAGTTGATTAATATCACTCCTTTCTTTCTACATAAGGACTATTCTGAACTATGAATTCAATGGACTCACGTGATAAGAATTTGCATGCTAACAAACTAGTTTGTGCATGAGTATATTCCTTTGCAAGTTAGGTTAACTACACATTTCTTTATTAGCATAGTATAGCTTTATTTTCATTCATTATTGTTAGAGTAGAGTAACCATTTCCTTTTTGCAATTAATAGATGTTTCTACATTGTCATTCAATGGATCTAGACTAATCTTGTTAATTTTTTGAATTGTAGCTTTCTTTTGCTTTACCACTTTTCTACTAGTGATTGAATTGTGTTTTAGTAATTTTGGACTAATCCTATTTGCACAATTATAGTTCATTTGTTTCATAGTTCATAGGATAGTGTTTTGGGGGTTTTCTAGTTAATTAATATCCCTTCCCATTTTTAAAGCCCACTGAAATTGGTTGTTGAGTGATATAATCCAAAGAAATCAACTATCCCAAACATGGAAGAATCTAATTGGACCTCTCTTAGGGGTCGAATCCCTTGAACTACTTGTTGGTGTATTTTTGCCCATAAACGGGTATTCTTGCAGACACCCAAAGGTAGTAGTCAAATATGTGAGACATGCATAACACTATGCACATCCACGCATATGTGAACAAAAGCTTATTGTTATGTTTTCTCAAGGCCTCCAATTTTTTTAGGGAAGTCTCTAAGATTAACTAGTAAAGTGTTTTCTCTTCCATGGGAGATGTGCATTGTCCAAATCTCTCTCACCACCATGTTAAATTCGGTATTGTATCACATTAATGCAAAGTTGGTGTTCATATCTCCCAATTGGTCAAGTAAAGTATTTTCACATATCCAAATGAAAACTAGTACCTTTATTGAACACATCATAATTATATGGGGAGATTTCATCATTAACATAATGACCCTTAGATTTTGACCTTTTCATGACTCAATCAATACTATGTAGTGATTATCATAGAAAATACATGCAACAATGTGAGGCACCTTATTGCTAAACACGTGAATGATTAATTCACAAACAACAACGTAATTAATTTATCATTCCAATAATCATCCACAAGTACAATAAATAATCAATTAGGTTATAAATGAATTTTAAATAACCAATGCCTCAAATAGATTACTCATCTATTAGATGAGAACACTCTTGAACCAATCAACTACCCTTGATATGGAGTGAAATATAACAAGCAAAGAAGCTATCCAACTAGGAACAGACAAAACTATCCAAACACTACAAGATTGAGTGATTTGTCATCAAAGAAACACCCAATAGATGGTGTGTTAAAGTTGGCTCTCTAGCATCCATTAGTCATAAAGCAAGTTTCCATGTTGTTGACTATAACCATGGTAGGATCGAAAATAACATCTAGGATAGACATTATTGCATTGAAATTGACGTCAATTGTAACATCAACATTAGTATCACCTTTAATGTTCACAATTTGAACTGTATTACAGGCCCTAACCCACTCTCATTTGAATTGTGATATTAGTGTTTTTGAGTCAACTCTTGATCATATCGACATCCATACTAATGTCTTAATGAGCTAGAAATAACAATATTATTTAGCAATAGATAACCCCTTCACCGCTAACTCATGGTCAATAGATAACCTCTTGTCTCTTAGACAATAAATAACCCCTCGTTAGATAGAAAGAAAAGAAAAATGAACCAACATATATTGATAAAGATATTTGGAAGAGCATGCTCAACACTTTTAAAGAGGATGACAAGAGCTCTCGTGGCAAGGTAGAAAGGGGAGTGGACCCTCAAGCACTATAATAGAAGGCTAGAAAGGTAATAAATAACATATAATTAACTGAATTATTGATTTAAATTAGTTTATAACCCATTTTTCAATATTTATTTAACTTCTACATAACCAATATAAATTAATATTGTACATTTTTTTTGTAAACTTGGCAGTTCTTCCTCTATTTATATTTCTTTTTCAAAAACTTTAACAACCATTTTCTCCAGGTGGCTTACCTGCCCGAAGGAAACCAGATAACCACCTGTCAGCATTAAACTCTGTCCAAAATTTAAAGAGGTTTATTGCTATCCATCTAGCATCACTGTTTTGACTGTCTATACTACTGTTTCTAGAAAGAAAATTAAACATGTAAATGCATTTCATCAAAATAAATTTTTTGATAGCAAACTGGATCACTACATCAATCCTCATTTGAGGATATTATTGGGGCTGGTGCCTTTTCACTAGATCCTAGCATCTCGCTCTGCTGCAAAATTCTCCACTTCATCTCTTTAAGAGTCTGTTCAATTTTACCCAGGGCCAGGTTATTTCTGTAGGTCTGTATCTGAATTGTTGCTATCTCCTTGAGTAATTATGCCCTGACTGGGTCCTTTTCCTTGTTCTTCTCCTATGCCTCTGCTCCTTCACCCACCATTTGCTCTTGATGCAGGGTCATCGCCTGAGTCACCACGTTCTTCATTACCCAGTAGTGTTGTATGGTCTGCCTGTATAGGGAATGCCAACCTCAAGTATTTCCAGGATCCGACACCATGCTTTCCCACTCTTCCATGGGGATGTCCCAGTGCTTGATACTGTCGTTCAGTTCCCTCTCCCAACTCGCAATATGGGCTCTAATGTCTGGCAGATTCCCTGCCATGTAAGTGTCAATAATTGTCTTCATATGTTCACTGCCTAGCTTCCTTCCTCTTTTCCTAGTCATCCCCTTGTTCCTTTTTCCGTCTTTGCTACTCTGTTTCCTCTCCTGGGGGCCATTTTGCTAATATTGTACATTTTTAGATAGCTAGTTTCTTACCCTTTTAACTTTTAGATATTTCTTTTTATATTCTTTTGGCATTAATATAGGAATTGCCTTTGTACTCTCACTATATATTTTCATATGATGTACTCTTTTAGCACCATTGGCATACTATTATCTTATGTCTAGACATCAATAATCGTATCTTGAGGTCATTGATTAGAGGTCACTTTATAAATTTGTCAATATATTATGATTGATTATAAGTATCCTTAAACAATAATATGTAATTAAGGGATGTTATACTAGATTAGTATACATCATTATTCATTATGGTTTTCTCTTATTTCACACAATTAAATGATTTTGGTTGTGAGCTAATTGAGTGTGAAATGAAAGGTTCCCTCAAGAAAAAATATGAAATAATGGTGGAAGTATACAAGTCCACACCCCTAGCAATTGATTGTTAATTATGTGTTAATTTTTAAACTTATATAATTGGAATTATTCTTTAATTAATTGAATTATTATTGTATTCTTATATTTAGATGATGAGATTGGTCAAGAGGAGAGATAGGGAATTGACAATTTTTTAACATCTCTGCATCTATTACATCTATAAATATTATAATTATTTATTTTATTGAATTCATGATTTTATTACATTCTTATACAATGAAGATGAAGAGGATTTAGAATATGATTAGGAATTGTTGACAATTCAATCAATTTCTAATTCAAAATAATTTTGCCTTAATCAATACATTAAGAATATTTCATCTCTATATCCTTGGCAAAAGAACTCAAGTCAAGCTATCATTACCAACAATTAAACACTTGTTACCTTAAACATATATATCTAGTAAACTTGTTATTTCAACGACAAATATCTAGGACACTCAAAACCCCTCTTTTGAAACACATAATTTTAAAGAGGAAGATTATGCTTTGTTAATATTGTTTCCCATAGTAGATGGAAAGGATAAGACCAAATTCCATCACAAACCTTTGTATGTTGATATAGTTATTTACTTGTATGCTCAACATTATCCTGCTCATTTAAACTTGAATGAAAGATGTAGGTTGAGTTTGGAAGTGAGCAAATATGCTCTCATTAACCAATGCCTATTCTATAGGGGCTTTGGTGGAATGATGTAGTGTTGTCTTGGAAAACATAGTTTAATAAATGCAGACCTAATTTCCATTGTGAAAATTTGAATGATTTCCATTAATTTGGATGCTTAACTTCTAAGTTCACTGCATGCAAAATTTTGCATGTTGGTAACTACTAGCTAATGATATTTAAATATGACTTTCACCACTTTAGATGTTATGATGATTTCTATTTCTTGGTTGGAAAGGCAAGATTTTCGTTGTGCATTTGAATTTCTAGTAACATGCAAGAGTTTGATACTTATTGAGTTCTTGCTTTATGGGATGATTATACTACTTCTAGTTAACGTATAAGGAAAACCCCTTTCTTCCTACTTTATGGCCAAGGCATCACCATGCATTCCTAGCTCAAAATTGCCACTCTTAAAATGTATTACTAAATTGGTGAAGTTGAGCAAGATTATCTTCAACAGAGGAAACACATCTTGATTGCCTGAGAGAAACATAAAAAATAGTTGTGAGTTATTTCAAGAAAATATGGGCTTGTTTGAAGAGGACTTTTGATAGAAATCCAAGTAGAATCTCTTTCATGTGTGATAGCAAGTCGTTTTATGGGACTTTTCTTATGAGAACAATGGAAAGTACACCAAGTACTAGTGGTTGTGGATCAATCCTTTCATAATCACCTGTGATTTAGGAAATAATACCTGCAAGTAAAAGGATGATCAAGAATGATTGCTTTCCCATTCTGCCAATGGAACATTCATTAAACCCTATCATTTCTTGGACACCTAAAATTTTTTGACTTCAATAAAGGAGACAAGATAAAACTATTCACTTTTATTTGTTTTGTTTGCTTTTGTGCAATCTCAATTATTTACTTTATGATTTGTTTTGTTTTGTTTTTTATTTTTTCACTTTTGATTCTACTTAGTTTTGAACGTCACTTTTTTATTGATTGAATGTTCTATTCTTTATTCAATTTTTATTTTTGATGTTGTTCCACCTTAACAAAGCTGATGAAATTATCAAGAAGCCTCGTGTTCCAAGGATAATTTGGAAAAACATGATAAGTCACATCAAACTTTGCACACATATTTTTTGTTAGTTTATTAGCTTGGCATGTTTTGAAATAGCTTAGGGGATATCATGTCTTGTTCATGTTATGACATGGAAGCTAGAAAATGTCCTTCATTGGTACTTGGAAATTTTCTTCCATGCATCTTCTTGAATCCTCTTTCATTCCTTTCTCCCCCATTTTCCACAATTTGCAAAGACATGGATAAGATGGGTGCTACAACTCCCTACTATTTGTAGGCATGCATGTCTTTACTGGTGCTTTTCCTAGATTCATCTTCAGCTAGAAATATATCAACATCTTTTTCATGACTTATGGTTATAACTTTGGCAACATAGTTCATGATTTTGCATGATCTTCGAAGCCAAATGATAATTTTTTAGATTTATAGATTGCCTCTAATAATCATTATGTATGGAATTTCTAGAGGTTGATCTCAACACAATTAGCAAGACTAATGACAAAATATTAAAAGTTTACTTTGTATTTTTATAAGTATTGTCAATGGCCCTATTCACAAATGTTTGAAATTGACATATTTTATTATAATTATTTCCCCTTCAACCTTCCCTTTGTAAGTCCATGAGTTCACCAACTAACTTAGCATGGGTATGTGGGTCCAATATGGTTAACTGCTACAAGTTGACCTCTTTACTATTGATATTATGGTAGGTTTATTGGTATAGGTGATAAGTTGGCATGATGTTAACTCTAGTGATTATTTGAGTTTGGATTGGTAGTTGAAGGTTATATTGATAATTGATGACATTATGTTTTGTTTTACTCTCCTTATGCCTAGGGAAACTTGAATAATATTGATCCATCTCGGGAACATTTTTGGGTTGTGTTATGACTTAGCTAACATGCCTTTTGTTCATTTGGAACTATGCATATCATTTCAGCTATGACATTGATAATGATTGTTGGCATTACTAATGGGTACAATTCTTGTGAATATTGATTATGGTAATGGTTTTATATTTCAATTATTAGCTATGGTGGCATTTTGATGAAAGTCAATGATTTGTCAATGTTGTGTTCACCATGAACTTGGTTATGAATGATTGGAAAATTTGTAGGCTTGACATTGACAATTAAAGCATAAAAAACAAAATTCATGTGATAAGTTTAAGCGCAATTGATATTCCCATTCCATAAAGAAATTATGAAATTTTATTTTCACTTGCCATATTTATCATTGGCTAATTAGTGGATGGTTGTTTTGATTACTTGTTTGATGGTTCAAAATTCATATGGGCTATGTCTGGCTTCTCCATGAAACATGGTGATAGCCTCTATGATTGGTTGATGGTATAATCATGTAATTACTTTTTCTTAGTGGAAGATGTGTAATAAGTGGTATTCATTATACTTGGTTATAACAATTTATTGGTTAATGGATTAGTCTTGTCATAAATAAATTAGTAATATTGTTTGGTTTCTAACCCAAAGTTTGGATTATAGGGCATAAGGGCACCCCCACACAATTTGATTAGTCTAGGCATATGGTGATAGGGTGTTGGACCCCATTGGGATTGGAGTTGTCTTTAGTGCGAATTTTTGGAGTTTCAGGTGCCGGAATCCGATGGAAAAATTGTGGTGAAATCTTGATTTGTGTTATTTAAACTAGCTTTTTACTGTATATATAAATTCAACATCCTGAAAACCCCTAGGGCACTTCCATTGTGCAATTTTACCCATCAAACTTGTGATTTCAATGAATTCCTGTCAGATTTTAGAGAAATTAGATCAGAAAAGCTTCCAAAAAGTCGCACTAAAGACAACTCCATTGGGATTTGTCTTACCTCCCAGAAATTTGAACTAAAACTTGAATTATTTGTTGATGTGACTATAATTAGTAGGGTATTTATCTCATATCTTACGCATGCCAATCTATCAATATGGGTGGTGATTATGCAACAATAAGAGCTTGCCACCACTTGTGTGTTGAAGTTTGAGGTGACTAGGATATAATTACTTTGATCTCTACTATTGGTTCGCAGTGGAGGGATGTCGTTGAAGTTATTATGTCATTAGTCTGGTACTTGGTGTTAGTTGGTTCATTAGGAAACTTGGAGGTAGAGATCTACAACTCTTGCATGTGGAAGATTTTACCCCACTTTTTCTATGATTAAGCATTTAGGGTTTCTCTTGCCTAAGTTGCAATTGAGTGGGTTCTACTAAAGAAAGCCCAAGCTTTGTGAGAGTTGTAGTAATGATTGGAGACTTTGGAATTGGTTTTGCACGTGTTCTCAAATTTGGAGTTTGTCTAACATTGTAAGCATAAAGATTCCATCATGTTGGTGATTTGGTCACTCTACATATTAAAATGTAAGCATGCCCCTTGCATTTAGAAACTTGATGTCTAATTGGAAAACTAGTTATTAGGTTTCTTTAGGTGTTTCATGGTCATATCATATTTCTTAATATGCAATTTTTTTACACATGGTTTAGGTATCCTTGTAGGTGGCATTTGCTTTGCATGTTGTTAGGTTATTTTACTCAAGTTAGAAGTGGTGGCTTTCTACTCTTTTGAACCCATCAACTTATCAATTTTGATATTTTTAACATTTCCCATTTGCATCATGGTGTTGATATATTTATTGTCTTGTAGCCTTGGTACCTAGCCATTTCTCATTCATCCCAATTGCAATATCATTTCTCCTTACAATTGTGGAAATTTCCATATTGATTTGCTCTTTGATGCAAAACATAAATTTCACTCTTTTTTAGAGTTTTAATGGATCTCAACCCTATAAATTTTACATCCTCAGGTTTGTTATGAAATATAAATAAAAAAATAGTAATAACAGGCAATATTTCAGTTGTTGATAACCCCAGCCCACTAGGAAATTCAAGAGAAAAGATATTGATGTGTGCCAACAATTTTCAACCTTATAGAGAAATCCTATCACGCATAAAATATATATGAGATGCACTTTGTGAAAACATAAAATATACCTATATTATTCAATGTTGTTGTTAAATCATTAACAAATTCAACCTTAACTTATGTCAAATTATAAAGATATACAAGTTCTCTACATTAAAAAACCATGAAAAAGTAGATGGTTGAAAATCAAATATGCAGTATAAACATTTTTGGATAGTACCAAGAAGGTGATATTAACCAACTAACTATTTCCTAACACTTATTTATGGAAAATCAATTCATTTACTGGAAATAACGAATAACAACATAAAAAACACAAATCAAAAACTGAAAATGTAGGAAAATATGTGAGAAACCAATCACACAATTTACACTAGTATTTTTCGACAAAACGTCCTTGGAAAAACCCCAATGTGGGGAAAACTAACTTTTAGATATGAGGGCTTTTATTATTATCTTTAGAAAATAAACTGTTATTGAGAAATACAACTACTTTTCCGACACTGGCTAAGCTCTGACAAAATATTTCTTTACTTCTACTAATCTGGAAAACCCCATGGCTTCTCTTTTTTTTAATTCGCATTGCCACACATTGGTTGTTTATGAAAATTTGCACTAGCTTCTAACAAACTTGATTTGTCTTCTAGAAGATTCGAATGGCCTCCGACAAATTTGCATTGGATTCTAGTGAACTCACACTAGCACTGGAAAATTGGATTTGACGTCTGGAAGACTCACGCTGCTTTCTAACAAATAATCATGGCCTCCTCCTGTGAATACAAAAAAGCAATTCAACCTCCTCTTAAAACTCATGGCCTCACTGGGAAACACTCGATCTCCTATAGAAAATATTGATAGCAACAATCTCCGAAAAATATTTCCTCAATCACTACTGCTGAAAGGCTCTGGTGTATTCTACAAATCACCCACTCGAATATTTATATTTTTGTTCTCCAAAGTTACCCATTGATCCCCTTTATAATCTCTTATTCATGAATGAATGGTCACGTTTAGAAGTTCACCTGATCTTATCAATGGCTAAGATAGTCTTAGAAACTTTCTACAACCTTCTAAAGGAAAAAAAAAACTTATCCCAATTAATATCAATTAATTATTCACTTTTCCTAACTTAGACTTAGGAAATATTTAAAAAATCGCTAATTGAGTTTAATTAAGTTATTTATCTTAAGTGAACTTTAGGAAAAATTACATGATCTTCGAGATAATTAACTCCTTTGTGTCTCTAGCCTCAGTGACACCTCTCGAGACTAGAACACCTATTCCGAGCTACAAAAAGTAACCCTCCCTCTAAGTGAGGAAGATGTTCTCCACTATACCCAACTTATCCCTGAAGAAAATGAACTTTGTTTTACCTAAGGCTTTCATCAAAAGATCTGCAACCTATTGATCTGTGGGAACATATTGTAGTCGAACCAATCCACATTGTACATAATCTCTGATGAAATGGTATCTAATGTTGGTGTGCTTCAACCTATCATGAAACACTAGATTCTGAGATAGTTCAATTCAACTCTAATTATCATAGTAGATATTGGTTGTCTATAACAAACAAAGTCTGTATATACAAAAGAATACTCAGAATGTCTGGTATATAAAAATATACATCATAGGATTATATAAATATTTTAATATAGAAAAGATATGAAATGTTACAAATGAAGGTCCCGTATATATACCTAGGTAGGTACCCTTTCATGAATGGCCATGTCCTTAGAGACATGCCTCTTCAGTACTAACTACGAATTAATGTTCATTAATTAATCATTACTTTTACATTATTTTCATATAAGTTATGTTCATAACATTGCCTTCCTCTTCAAAAATCTTTGTCGTCAAAGCTTTATTGCTAACAAGACACGTCATCTGATTCTTTTTCTTTGTAATATGTTCACATCTTTTGAAATTCTTCGATTCGTTATCTTCGTTGATACAAGATGATAAGATCCTTGGAGTGATAAATAAAATTGTCAAACTAAGAAGGGATCTGACTATCCTAAATTGATCTTCTGTTAAACCTTGTGGTTACTAGAAACTTGTGATGAATTGTTATCATAGAACTGGATTGCATAAACTTTAGTATTCCTTGGAACATAAATTTGTTGTTTATGTTCTAGGTGACACAAATACATGGTCTAGTTGAGATGTATGTTTTTATGATTTGGATGTTGATAAGGAGTTCTTTTGGTTTGACTTTCCTTTATCATGTGTTTGGAAAGTTTGATTTACTTCAGGTATTGTTGTTATTTAATTGACTATTGGATCATCACTTAGAATTTCCATTGTTTGAACTGTAACCTATGAATACGTCTTCACTTTAATTGAATTTGGATTTGTTTGAACTATGAGATTAATGAGATCTATTTTTGTTCCATTTTCTTCAAATTAGACTGATGACTTCGATACTTCTTTCATGATAAATTATTCTAACTTGTTATTCATTGATTTATTATCATCTTTAATTGAGTGAATAGACTCTGATTATGATTATTGAGACGCAAGAGTTCCTCATTTTCTGAACCAACTTTATTTTGACATTCAAGCTTCTCATCTTTAAACACTTTGATTTGTTCTAATCATATTTTTTATTTTAAGTGTAAATTTCCTTCTTCTTTCTCTGATAGATTTTCTTTGAGCTTCTTGTAGGAGCTTTCATTTTCTTGTTCTAGCTTGTGCTTCCTAGTTTTACACTTTCTGACTTGTGCAAGTAGTTTCTAGATATGATATTTTAAACGAGATTTTTCTTCGTTTTTATTGGATATGACCTCTCAAGCTCTTTCTGTTTCTCCAATATTGTGTTTTGATTCTTTTGAGGCATCAATTTCATAATATATTTAAATACTTATGATGAAAGAATTATTGATTCTGACTTCATTGTCATGTTTCCGGAATGTGGTCACATTTCCCTTATAAGAAAACATACACACACACACACACACACACATATATAACATGCACGTACCCAATTCTTTAAACCAAAGTTGACCAAGAATTATGCCAACCTCTTTGTCATATATAGTTACAACACAAAATTGAGATATGTACTCATAATGATCCACTGTCACTTGTAAATCATTAATTTCATATTTTTTACCAAAATATCAATTGTTTCGCCTACATTGGCATCTAAAGTTAATAGTTGATTCGCTAGATTAATATTTATGTAATTTTCGTCGTTGCTTGTACCGATAACAATATTAACATTTTTCCCTTAGATTTTCCCTTTTAATGTAATTATATCGTGATGTAAAATTAAAATACCCTTATAAAAAAACCATCTTTCCTTCAATTCCAACTTAGACTCCTTTTTCAAATATTAAAATACTTTTATTTTTATTTTTGTTTTAATTAAAAAAATACCTTTTGCCTTTCCTCTTTGTTTCACTTAATATCCCTTTAATTTAGTTAAAGAATATTATTTATTTTTCATTAACTTAATATTCCTTTAATACAATTTTGAAAATCTTGGACTTAAAACTTTTTCATAATAATTTGGTCTCAAATACTTTCACTTATTGTAATACCACTTTTATATAAATATTTGGCTTTATAAAATATTAATACTTATTATCTTTTTTTTCCTTTTAGCTTAATATTGTTTTACCTGGTATTTATTTGAATACTCTTCAAATAGCTTTTGATAATATGATTTTTTGTTTGAGATAATATATCTTTTTGAATAATGATGACTTAATAAATCGTTAATGTATAGCCACGATTTTTCAAGGTGGTGACTTTTGTTGTTCACGAATCTGAGTGGCATGTACGAAAAACTTTGTTATTTTCGAGCATTATTCATATGTAAATTACAAGATACTCGATTTCAATTAACTCTGCGATTAACGTTTTGGCTCAAGAGTTTATGTAACCCTTCTACAAAATATTGATGGGGTTAATTTGTTGGCATCTCACGTAGGGTGGTGGTAGCCGAGGCGATGGCTATGGCAGCATACGTGGCGGTAACTGATTGTAGTGGGGTGATTGGCAGATCATCCAAACTGGTGGGACAGATTGCAACAAACGGGAGTGGTGGCTAGAATGCGGGTATGTATGGCAACAATGACGACAACGAAATAAGGGTGTGACAAAAGTTGTGAAGAGTGGTTTGGCATTGGTCGTGTGTAGGAATGGCGAGGTGTCGTAGTTGTGTTAGTGGTTGTGTGGCCCATCGGTGGCGGCCACTGTGAGGTCGGGTAGGAAAGGCAGCCGACTGTGGTGGTGGTCCGTGGTTGTCTTTTACACATAAATTTATATTGAATGTATTTTATAATTTTTTTTATTTTATTAATATATATGACCTTTTTTTAGTGTTTTTAAGTATTTTTTTTCTTTTTTAGTCGGTTAATGACTGGCCCTTTTTTTTAAATGCCCAAAGGCCTAATTGGTAAATGGAGAATCTCCAAAACTATGTAACGAAACATTTGAATCATGATAACAAAAAAGTTGTTGAAGAGTCTACGGCCAAAGGCTAAATTAGACTG
The DNA here is from genome assembly GCA_000404065.3 of Pinus taeda. Lineage (NCBI taxonomy): Eukaryota > Viridiplantae > Streptophyta > Pinopsida > Pinales > Pinaceae > Pinus > Pinus taeda. Next base: position 5,210 of record APFE031759697.1, on the reverse strand, counting down.
GCTCTGTGCAGCGGTTGAGTGGGCAGAGGATTGAAAAACTTTGATACCAATGTAACAAACAAAGTTTGTATACAAAGCAAAATAATCAGAATATATGGTATATAAAAATATGCATCATCGAATAATAAATATATAGATAAATATTTGAATACAGAAAAAGGTATAATGTTACAAATGAGAGTCACGTATATATATCTAGGAAGGTACCCTTTCATGAATGGTCATGTCCTTAGAAACATGCCTCTTCGGTACTAACTACTAATTAATGTTCATTGATTAATCATTACTTATATTTACATTATTTTTATATAAATTATGTTCATAACATTATCTCTATGCTATGACTAATAGTGCCACTAGCAACTTCCGAAGCCATATAGTCTCACATGTATCCATGCTCACTGCCATGTATTTTGCTTATGTAAAACTTAAGGAAATAGATTTTTGCATCCTATTATACCAAGAGACAACCCCTAATCCAATGTTGAAGCAGCAACTTGAAGTGATTTTTCGGTCCACTGCACTACATGTCTACTCTACATCTGTATATCCCATCAACCTCAGACCATCACCTCGAGTATATCTCAAGCCATACTCCACTGTACCTCGTAGATATTGTAACACATGTTTCCTATCCACTACACTACCTACCTAGTCTACATATGTATATCCCATCAACCTGACACCATCACCTCGAGTGTATCTCAAGCCATATTCGAAAATACCTCATAGATATTGCAACACATGTTTCGTTGTTGTCCAATTCACCCTCTTTGGTTCCACCATGAATTGACTAAGAGTGTTGACCACAAAGAAAATGTTTGGCCTTGTGTTGACCAAATATATGAGAGAGCCAATAAGTTATCTATACATGGTGGGGTCCACTGCTTCCTACTTAGACACACCAATCATATTCCAATTAGTAATCATAGGTGTAAACATGGGTCTACAGTCCAACATCCTGAATTTCTTCAAGATATCCATAACATATCTCCCTTTACCAAGGAAGATCTCCCCATCTATCTTTTGTACCTGTAGACCTATAAAATAATTCATCAACCCCAAATCCTTCATTTTGAACTTTGCTACCAAGTCCCTCTTACAATCCTGTATGAGCCCTGGTGACCCGTGTTGATTTGGGGTAGCATCGGATGTGCTCTAACCACGAAAATTGGTGGAGAGGCTAAGGCACATGAGATCTCAAATACCCAGAAAGGGTTTGGGTAGATTCTAAACAGGTTGGGAGATATTAAAATAATTAATATTTTTAATGAAGTCCCTAAGTCTAAACTTAGGGAAAATAAAATATTAATGTGAATTAATATAAAACTGTGTTAGAATAGTCCAAAAGTCTTGGATCAAGCTATATCTTATCTTAGTCGTTGATTTGTCAACAGAAAAAATATAAGAGGAGGCTTGAGGGTCACTTGGAGAACACACCGAGGGAGACCAGTCAATTCAATTTCTAGAGCGGGGTTAGCTGAGAAATTGAACCAGTGGTCCGATGAGCAGTCAAGAGGCAGCAAGTATGGAGCAGAGAGGTGGGATCAGCCACTAGAGATCAGCGTTGACACAGGGCTTTTTTGGCAGACGCAGAGGCAGCAGAAGACTGCGCAGTCACTAGCTGGGCCTGCGTGGGTGACACAAAGACTGCGCAGTCACTAGCTGGGCCTGTGTGGGTGACGCAGAGAGGTCGAGGGCTGATGCAGTCAAGAAGAGGATGACGCAGAGGGTTTGAGAGCAATACAGAGGTCAGTTGGGCTGACGCTGGGATTGGGAGAAGTGCTGGATAATTATTTCTCTTTGTGGGTAACCCAGTTTGGCACCCTGTTGTACTGAAGAATTGTTGAATAATAAATCCTCTCTTGTTGCATTGTTTTCCCACATTGGGTTTTTCCTGGGATTGTTGTCCAAAATATCTATGTCAATGTGTTAATGCTTGTGCATATGTTTGTTTATGTATTACGATGTGATATCTACAACATCGTTTATTTTAATGTTTATTGAAGTAATTTCATAAATAACTTATTGTGGAATAAGTAGGAAAAATAAATCAGTTGCTGCAGTGATAGAATTTTCACATGGTATCAGAGCAAGTAATTAGAGACAGAAAGGGAAAATCAGTTATGGGTCGAGACCACGATGCAGATGCATCCACGTCAGGGGACTCACACAAATTTTCAGAAGATTGCACAAGAGAAAGAGATTTTGATTTCTCTATGTTGGCTTCTAGGCTGGAAGAATAAGTGGTGTGTATGGCTAGTGTTTCATCATCAGAAGTATGGTATATAGATGGCAGAGCTTCGTGCCATATGACGGGAATCAGGGAGTGTTTCTCAAAATATCGAGAAGAGAAGATGAACTTTTAGATCACCATGGGGAACAAGGCAAAGTGTACTCCAGTAGGGAAGGGTACCATAGTTTTTCAAACAAAATCGGGAAAACGGTTTCGTGCTACAAATGTGTTGCATGTACCAGGATTGTGGATGAACTTAATTTCTGTGTCGCAACTACAAGGCTAGGACTATGATGTATACTTCGTCAAGGAAAAGGTATAAGTCAAACACCCAAGTTGGAAAAAGAAAGTGTAGATCGGGATCAAAAGGAATCAGTTTTATAGATTGCAACTAGAATCACCAATGGCACTAATAGGAAGTCATGGAGACAAGGACTTGAACGAACTATGGCACAAAAGAATGGGTCACTTGCACTATGGATTTCTAAGAAATCTTAGGAGCACTGTAACAGGAGTTCCGGATCTAAGTACGGAACGAGATGATGTATGCAGGGGATTGTTATAAACATATTTGGGCACTACAATCCTAATCACATATGTCGACAAACCAAGGGCTCTTAAACCCCTAAAAGTGTTGTTTCATACCCTAAAGGATCAAGGTCAACTGATTACATCATTTCCCAGAAGTTCTCCCTAAAAAACTGCTTAGAACTGGTCAAAACTGGACCATACAGACTGCTCCATGCTGAGGGTGCGATGCATCTCACCTGTTACACACAAGGGGTGCGATGCATACTGAAAAACCCTTCTATAGGGTGTGATGAGCGAGAGCAGACAAATGGTAGAGGCAGTTTGCTAGGTGGAAACTCAGATAATCTTCTAGAAACTGCTCATATGACACTTGCCACTCTGAATTCACCCAGGGATAAGTAAGAGATCATGAAATCTCCAAGTGGAACCAAGAACTATCAGTGAAATGACGCTAATCAAAATCCCTGAAGCTGACTCACCCCCCTGCAAATATCTATATATGGATCCCTCATCCTAGAGATCCGGAGTCTGGAATTTTGTATTTTGTAAGGAAGTGTTGTTGGTTTCTCTGTGAAGCATTGTATTGTTGGGTGATCTAGCTTTTCATGAGGTGAAGAGGGCTTTCATGCTGGGAGGATGGCACTGGATCAGACGGCTAGGTTGTAATCCTCTCTTCTACTACTTCTATCAATAAAGCTATTTGAGCTTTCCTCCATATACTTGTACATTTCTTAATCTTGTATTTGTGTATGCATTTGTATGGTTAATGTAAAACTGATTCTACATTTTTTATGGTTATAGATCTCTATGCTTTGATGGTATTTTGCTGCTTTGACTCTACAGGTGTTCTTTAAAGCGGGACAAGTGAGAAAGGAGTGGCGAAAGCTCTATCAAAGGAGAGAGGAAACAAGCAAGGAGCCAAGCGAGAGACTAAGGTTGGTGCTCTCTGCTTCTCTGTCATCTATCTCTCATAAAGGAAAACACAAGTTACTTTGAATTGTTTGTTTCTAAGATAGCTAATCATCTTAGTGGGACTAGCAGATCTGAGTAGACACTACTTTTCCCGGAAATAAAATCATTTGCTCCGTTTCATGTCGTAAATGTGGGATTCATTAAGGCCCTCCTATGATGGGTCACTTCTTATCGACATCAGCTCATTATCCAAGAAGTTGACTTAGGAACAGCCCTTTCATTACTTTGAAGCTTGCATGCCTCAATGGCAAGTTTCTCACTTCCGGCGACAAGTTTACATCAATGGCCTTCGACCGAAAGATTTTGCATGGTGTTCGACATCGACTCATGTATTCACACCACCTGAATTGTACTGCAGTACCTTGAGGGCCATTATCATTATCGGTGATTCCTCTCGCGCCTATTAACAACTTACATCATTGGCTGGTATTCAGGCGATGTCTTTCCATGTTCGACATCAGAACATCTTTTCACATGGATCAACTTGTACTTAGGGTGAAGATTGAACGAGTTTGAAGACCCTGAATCTAGTTTCATCCATCTGGGCTACGATATATTCAGGAAAATAAAGACATCAAATGTACTCCATAGGTGCACAGATAATCATCCAAGCTAAGGGATGATGGCTCTACCAGAATCATCAGTCTGCCACACAGACGATTGTCTGTCCTATGTACATGAAAATGAATTTGTAGAGATGAGCATGGGAATGCCCGCCTCAGCTAGATCATGAAAATATTATGAAGATAATGTATTGTATTGTATCTTATTACAGGTCACCTTCCAGTTAGAAAAACCACGAATCCTCATGATAAAGCATTTATCCCGACATCAGAAGATTTACGACTTTATGCTTTAGGGGGGCAACTGTTATAGACATATTTGGGCACTGCAACCCCAATCACATATGTCGATAAACCAAGGGCTCTTAAACCCCTAAAAGTGTTGTTTCATACCCTAAAGGATCAAGGTCAACTGATTACATAATTTCCCAGAAGTTCGCCCTGAAAAACTACTCAAAACTGGTCAAAACTGGACCATACAGACTGCTCCATGCTGAGGGTGCGATGCATCTCACCTGTTACACACAAGGGGTGTGATGCATACTGAAAAGCCCTTCTGTAGGGTGCGATAAGCGAGAGCAGACAAATGGCAGAGGAAATTTTCTAGGTGGAAACTTAGAGAATCTTCTAGAAACTGCTCATATGACACTTGCCTCTCTGAATTCACCCAGGGATGAGTAAGAGATCATGAAATCTCCAAGTGGAACCAAGAACTTTCAGTGAAATGACACTAATCAAAACCCTAGAAGTTGACTCACTCCCCTACAAATATCTATATATGGATCCCTCATCCTAGAGATCCAAAGGGCTAGAATTTTGTATTTTGTAAGGAAGTGTTGTTGGTTTCTCTGTGAAGCATTGTATTGTTGGGTGATCTAGCTTTTCATGAGGTGAAGAGGGCTTTCATG